>CAMZMU010000043.1:52519503-52762215 GCA_947311845.1 Poa pratensis
AACTTTTTTTTTTTTTTTTTTTGATACACCCTACCAGAAACTTAGATGTGTGCACATGCGCCCGATCTCATGGAGGAGGACGAGATCTCGGCTCCCTCCGGCCGGGTCTCCGATCTTCACCTAGGCCCGGTTTTAAACGGCCTCGGCATCTCCATCAATTACCAACAAACACTCACCACCCATGAAAAGTTTTGGAGCAAAAGGTGTCATTGTGCAAAGCTGGTTGTTACTTTTTTCCATCAGGTTCAGGTTCATGCGGCATGCCAACGTGCAAAAACATTTTGTCTAAACTTTACATCAATCAACATAATAATGTAGATAGTGTAAAACGGATAAGAATAGAGTGACGAGGTGAACATTGATTTGTCACTTCAAGTCTTTTCCCCTCTTCACCATCACAAATTCGGAACAAATGTGCTTACAACAAGAAACAAATCAGAGTGCTTCGAGGGAAAGGATGGCGGAAAAATGACAAAATTTACAGGGAAAGGGGCAAGATGCAGGGAGGTGGGGATCTAACCTAGCCCTCTCCTAGCAACAACACAAAAATCACAGGCCATCATCCTCTCGCAAATTGTTTCTCTTTGGATTTCTGGATCTCTTGTTCACTCCAAGCTCAAACTAGCCGTCTTAATCTTTTTTGCTCCCTTTTCTGTTGCAAAGGAAAAAAGCACTACCTAATCCTGGAGGCTAATCGCTACTTCTAAATCTAGCTTAGTCAAAACAGAGTTAAATTCATTTGCTGGTTCCAAGATCCCTGCAACTCACACTGCTTCGGTTCCTGCGGCGGGATGGGCGGTGGTCTTCCGGCCGAGCGACGACCTCAACTCGCGGCAGCGTCCTTCGCCGCCACGTCCTTCTTGTCCTTGAAGAACCCGAACGACGGCCGCGAGCAGACGGGCACGTTGAGCACGACCGGCGTGGAATACGACCTGTCCATGACGCGTGACCGGACCGGAGGCTTGAGTGGACGCTGCCGGCCGGGGAGCTGGAGCTGCGTTCCAGCCCCTGGAACACGATCTTGCCGGAGGAGTTCATGCGCGGGGAGTCCGCGGCGGCAACGGAAGGCGGCGGCGGGGTGGCCGGACGGCGACGCGGGGCTGTGCGCGGCTCGGGGCGGGACCGAGCTGTGCGTGGCGCGGGGCGGCGCGGAGGGAGGCGGGTGGCAATGGCGCTGGGGTTGTTGGGAGCGGACGAGCCGGATGCGCGGCTTCGGGGTGAGGTCGACCGAGTCGAGGGGAGTGGCGCGGGAAGTCGTCGGGTCGTGGGCGGAGGACGACGAGGAGGACATGGAGAAGCGGGAGGAGGCGAGCGAGAGGGACCCCTCGGAATCTGAGCTGTCGCGGAGGAGCGGCGCCGCGGTAGAGGTCCGGACACGGCGGCGGAGGACGCGCGCCCGCCGTTCCGTTGGAGGAGCAGCAGCTTCAGGGACCTGGCCGCGGAGGAGTTGGACGCTCTGGACGGAGTCGGTGGTACGGGGCGACGGAGATGTAGAGGGCGACGGCGAAGCTGACGGCGGCTTCTGCGGGTCTGGACCTTCCTGAGCCTGAGCAGCTCCCGCCAGCGGCTCGAGCACGTCGGCGCCTTCGGGCTGAACACGTACGGGTCGAACGCCTCAGCCACTGAAGGCCGGAATGTCTTCACCAGCTCCGGCGTCGTCGCCGGGATCTCCGCGGCCGGCGCGTTCTGCGGCTCTGGCTCCGCCTCCGACAACGCCGCCGCCGCGGCTGGCTGCGGCCGGAGCGGCAGCAGCTTGCCGTCCGCGAACAGCTCGTCGGCGGGGAGCATTGTGCCCGACCCGCCGAAGCTGAACTCGAAGTCGATGAACTCCTTGGACACCGCGGCGGCCTGCTCCGCCTTGCACGACGACGACGCCAGCCCGTGATCCACCGCTCCCGCAGACGCAGATGCGTCGCGGCCGCCGAAGGAGAGGCGCGGGCCGAGCCAGCCGAGGGACACCGCGGCAGGCGTGCTACTGGCGACGGCGGATGCCATGGCGAGCGGCGAGGCGCATCCAAGGTCGGCAGGGCGCGGGGCGTGGCGTGGCAAGCAGCAGTACACTGGTTACTGTACTTGGCTGTTGCGGCTGCGGGCTGGAGGTGGGTGGCGAGAAATGGACGAGACAGGGACAGGGGTAAAGGCGGATGTGTGCGTATATATAACCCGGCACGGTAATTAGCCTGACAGGCGGGCCCTGCTCCCGTGTTCTGTAGGTAGAGACGGGAAGTTTAATCTGCGGTTAATATTTTTGACCGGAGGTAGGTACCGGCGCTGAAGGAACCCTGTACGGGTATAGTACACCATTATCTCTGAATCTGTTTCAGGAAAATTGGCCTTGTTTCTGTCTGAATTTGGAGGCAAGCGCTGCGTTAACAAACAAAGGCCACGACAAACAAACACTCTGCATGCAGATTCAGTGGTTAATAATGTAGTGAAGTGGAGTAAATTGATCAGCGATCACGGCGTTTGAGCAACATTGCACTTTGGTCACGCCGCGACAGTGCACTTCTGCATTGCTCGCGCAAATGCTACTCCCTCCGTTCTAAAATACTTGTCTTTCATTTGTCCAAATTTGGATGTACCTATACACAAAAACATGTCTAGGTACATCCGAATTTGGACAAATGGAAGACAAGTATTTTAGAACGGAGGGAGTAGAACTCTAGCAGTGACTGTAAACCTGCCGAAACTATAATAACTGCAATTTACGGCTGACCTTTAAGGTTTTTAAGGGTGCCCGTGAATTCGCCCGCGGAAGCGTGAATACTGAGTTTTTTCGGTCGAACCGAAGGGGCCCTGTATATGGTGAAACCAGTTGGAGGGAGGGACATTTCAGCTCGCGCGACTTCATGTTATTTACCCATTAGCCGCCGCCTCCGCCGTTAGCCCCGCCGCTCTCGATCCAGACCTTTCCCCGGCCGCAGCTGTTGGTGCCGCGCCGTCAGGGAGTCGCCCCCCTCCGCGGACCTACCTCGTCGGGCGTTTCTGCCTGCCTGCCACCCCGCGTGAGAGCCGTCCCCAGCCGAATCGCCGCCGCCGCGGATCTATCGGTGAGTGTTTTTCCGGTCGATTTACCTATGTTTTTCGACGGATTAGGACTTTTGATTCGGTATGCATTCCAGATGGAGTTGAGCCCATGTGAAGAATTTTTGCTCTCAGATTCGTCCTCCTCCGACGACTCCGATGTAGACACGTTGTTCGAGAGCCGCCGACACCAAATGGTGGTGGCGGTCCTCGCCGTGAAGGAGTTCAAGGATCGGTATGCAAAGCGACGGCAAGAATCTAAAGTTGGCCGCCTTTGCATTCTTCGAAACCGCTACGTCGGCAACGAGCTGCTCATGCGAGATTACTTGCCCGAGGTACCGACATATCCGCCTCACATCTTCCGGAGAAGGTACCGTATGCGTCGATCCCTTTTTGTGAAGATAGTAGAAACTTGCGAGGCGAATTGTCGCTATTTTACCCGTCGAAGGAATGATACGGATTTGATGGGATTAAGTGCATATCAGAAAATCTCCGCCGCAATGAGGGTGATTGCCTATGGCATTCCAGCTGACTACGCCGACGAGTATCTTTGCATTGGCGAGGATACTACGATCTAGTCGGTGCGTATGTTTGCCGAAGTGATCATCCGTCTCTTTGGTAAGGTTTATCTTCAGCACCAAACAAAGAAGATACAGTGAGGTTAATGACATCAAATGAGAAGCGAGGTTGGCCGGGCATGCTAGGTAGTATAGATTGTATGCATTGGATTTGGAAAAACTGCCCGTAGGCATGACACAGACTGTATTGTGGCAAGGGAGGTGATGGAACAATTGTGCTTGAGGCCGTTGCATTTGAGGATTTATGGATTTGGCATTACTTTTTTGGTTTGCCGGACACACTCATTGATATCAATGTGTTGCATAGGTCTCATCTACTAGTAGGCTAGCCAATGGTGATGCTCCGGCTTGCAACTACACTGTCAATGGACATAAGTACATAAAGGGATACTATCTTCCCGATGGTATTTACACTGTTTGGTCTACATTTGTGAAGACCATCTAAAAGCATAAAAATAAAAATGAATCTGAATTTGTAAAGAAAAGGAGGCATGCCGAAAGAACATAGAGAGAGCCTTTGGAGTTTTGCAATTTAGGTTTGCCATTGTTCGTGGTCTTGCTCGTTTTTGTGACAAGAAAACTCTGAAGAACATCATGACATGTTGTGTAATTCTTCACAACAAGATCGTAGATGATGAAAGGGACTTGGACTTGGAGTTGTCGTATGACAATGTTGGTAGCCGTGTGAAGCGAACTAGAAACCTAGATCGAATTGAATCATTTCTTCAGACTTAACGGGAGATTGAGGATGTCAACATACACAGCCAGCTGCAGCAGGACCTCGTTGATCACATCTGGCAGTTGCATGGGCAGTAATAATCTGCCATTTTTTCATTTCATTCATGTGTGATTCAAACAATTATTTCCATTCGGCATTATTTCCATTTGGCACAATTTTTGTATTGAATAATTGTTTAATTCGTGTGATTCGAACTATGTAATATGGATTATTGTTTGTATTGTACGATTTACAATATTTATAAGTTAGTTCATATTTATTCGTTATTCATTTTTATGTAAAACGACTCATCTTTTATTGAAATGCTGAAAAACTGTGAAATTTAAGATTCGGATATATCCGCGGCAGAACAGAAACCGTAAAGCCGACGAGTAAAACGGAATATGGTTTCTGTTACATCGCGGCTCGTTTTTTTTACAAAAAAACGTGAGATTCATGAACCGTAAACCACGGTTCTATGGTTTACTGTCACTGCCAGAAATGCTGATTACGGCTACGCTACAAAGACCAGCACTGTTCCATTAACAGCGCTAAGCACATCTCCATCATCTGAGCTTAGTGTTACGCTAGCGAGCTAGCTAATCTAATTCGACAGCGATGTGGTGCAAGAACTCTACTAATCCGTTGAACCCCTGCCGTGCAGACACAGGTCCATGTCCAAGTCCCATCATCATCATGATCCATCCAGATGGAGATGGGTTGCATGCGCGATTGCAACAGCAGCTCGCTCCTCCTTTCGCCCGCCATGATGGACGCCGATCCAAAACAAAACAGTGCCGACACGGCGATTAGATTTGCTGATCCGTGAATGAATGGCCTCGTTCCGGTGGCCGGATTGATGGGATGGGGACGGCGCCGACGCCGCAAAGTACAAGCAAAACGTATCCATCCTCCTGCGCGCCGCCGTGCCGTGCCGCCCGTCCGTCCGTCTGGTGTCGAAAGGACCTTTTTTTTTTAATGTAAAGGACATTTATTTTGTGCTCAAGGGAACACTCTGCAAAGTTTCACCCACGTAAAAGGCTATAGCTAGATTCTGTACTAAACATTTTGGTCAAGAGATGGGCGTGATTTCTCCACAGCGCTCATAACGGCTCTGTTTTTTACTCCTACTATACCTTATCTTGTTTTCCTCGACGTAAAAAAAGAATTTACTTGATCCGCTCCCTACACCACATCGCTCTGCTATCCCCACGTTGACCACGCCGAGACTCGAGGGCACGTGAAACCCCATCACCAGCTCCACTCAACTGCGCATCTTAATTCGTATCCTCTCCCCAGGATGGCATCTCAACCGTCAGTTGCATCCGACGGTGGACATGCACTTGGCGCCGCGTGGCACGTGAGCGCCAGCTGCGTTGCCCACCGGCTGTTCCGCCCGGCGGCCACCACGTGCCTGCCGACCCTCGTGAAAAAGAAGGGCAAAAGGCAAGTGGTCTTGCCTGGATTCGGAAAGCCAGCGCGTTCCTGGATCGGGGAAGGGGCTACGTGCAAAACTGGCGGAATTCCAAATCGCGGGATGGAGGGAAACGAAACTTTGGCGCCCAATCATTTGGGTGGAGGCGAAAAGACGGAGATACCCTCGTCCTTGTCGTTTCTGCGGGAGGGTTGGCTGCAGGCGGTCAAAGCAGTCCTGGCGGGGGCAGCACAGGAAATCGGTCTGTCGGCAGCGGGGCGGAGACGGAGTGAATCGAGCCGTACGATACGGACGGACGGGAAGGGAGGCATTTTTTTTTTTTTTTTTGAGAATTCCTGGTCTTATTACAGCTTGTAGTATCTGAACTCACGCACTACGCACTCCACACACACACAACACCACACGCACGCCACCCGTGCGCAAGCTAGACCTAACCAAACCATACTAAGACTTGAGCCTCCGTGAGCCTAGATCTTCCGGGAAATCCCTGCGGTGGTGGGCACACCACAATACCAGTGTCGAACCGCGGTGGAATTGGCTCCGTAGCTGGAACTGGGGCAGACTGATTTATGGGCTCAGTCTTCTGCGAATATATGCAGCCCATGAGGCCCTCCAGAAATTTGCTACAGCGACAACACTGTTCACGTGAACAGTGTTGCGCTGGACACTGTTCACGCGAACAGTGCCGCGCGCAGGTGCGGGACGCAGAGTCGAACTCTGGCCGGCTGGTTGACGCCACCGCGTCCCAACCACTGGGCTGAGAGCCCATCCGCGGAAGGGAGGCATGTTCGGGATGGATGGGACGAGACATGTTCCCGCTTCGTCGCTGTTGGGGATCTCGGTCGTACGTATACGGAAGGCGTCTTCGTAATTAGTTATGCTACCTTGGCCTCTAAATTGTCGTCTTGCGATGCGGATTAGGATTAGTGCTGTTAACTTAAACTGCGATTGCTGTGATCGGAACGCACAGGGCTTTTTTAATTATCTTGTCTGTCGTTAATGGTGTGGACAGACAAAGAACGCTGGTGCAGTCTGCATCGATGGGATTTATTATTATCTGGGAACATGCTTATTACGGCGATTAGTGTTAGTGCAACTAGCCGTTAACGATGGATGGATATAGGTGTGGACGCACGCGTTGTGGTAGCACGTTGGAAGTGAATGGCTGGTGTGTCGATTCATGGTAAGTACGGAGGGTGGGTGGAGGTGCGCAGCACCGTGGGGAAATAACGATCCTGTCGTGTCTGATGGAGCGCTTGCTGCACCTGCATGCAGGTGCAGGCGGCGGGTCCCAGCTGAGCTGAGCTGGAGCGGGGCCCGGCCGGTCAAGCGGCCCCCTCGATGAAGCGAGGTCGCATCCATCGGTCCGTCCGTCACCTGCCGCCGCTCCAGCCTGCGCTAGTGCAGTCTGCAGCTACCAGCTAGCCAGCACTCCGATGTTGTACAGTGTACGTACTCGATACGCCACGATATACCTCGGTCGTCCCGTGGGAGAGGATCGATCCGTTTCCTCATACGTACAGTAGGCTGCAACAAGGGATGGATGAGTGTATGGAATGCTCTCCCGTCCCGAGTGGCGTGTGCTCGGCGGCGAACTGCCCGTTTCCCATACGGATGGGTTGCTCCGGCGAATCCGTCCGTCGTCGTGAAAAACCTGCTCGGTAAAGGCCATGCTGCCTGTCGCGGCTGCCATGCCATGGCAGGGAGCTTGGTGGAGTGGTTAATGGTGAGGGTGGGCCCGGTCGCGAGCTGCCTGCATGCAGGCCTCCCTCAAAAAGGCTACGGATCTCTGGCACAGATTATCCACCACGGAGCTGTAGTGGAGTGCTCTCCCTCGGCTCGGCTATTGGAGTCGGCTCGTGGTCCAAGAAAAATGATGTCTAGCGTGTTCAAAATTAACGCGGGGACAGAAGATACATCCAAATTTCAGCACTTGCACTGCACTGACGGCTAGTCTTGCGGAACCACTAGGCTGTTTCCCCCGAAAAATAAAAATGCGTCAACAATATGAATACCTTTTTCCATTTGGAGTGTCCAAATTTGATTTTACTTTACGATTAGGAAGAAAAGTCGTTTTATAGACGCACATGCAGATATTTGGATAAATCCGGTGTATACGATAAATTTTTGGGGGTTTCTACAATAGAACAATGTATATGATCAGATTATTCCTCAATCCTTTGTATCTCCTATTACTCGTACGGACAAATCCCAGTGCCAGCCACCACTTTGTCGACCTCATCTCCTCCCAGTGGCACCACCCCCTCGCCGGCCTACTCCCCATCCAAAGCAGCTTACTCCCCATCCACAGCAGCTCCACCCATCATCGTCAACCTCCCTCACCCTTCGCGGCAGAGCCCACACAGCAAAGGTGGGATAAGAGAAGAAACGATAAGGGACAAGCTATCGTCGACGAGGACCACCGAAACGCCTCGGCGACACGGAGGCCACGTTAGGGAGGCGACAGAGGCGGACTTCATCGTGATGAGAGGAGGCGTCGACGAGCTCGATTTAGGGTTTCAAATTTTTTTTGCCAACGATATCACACATACGGGGGGAGGGGGCTTTGGGCTGAGGTCGTATACGCAACTTTTTTTTTGGTGCGGTGCCGTGTTTTTATCAGTAGGAATTGTCCTAGTCACATTTTTTACACTAGTATGAATTGTTATGGGCCATTGGATGCACAGAGGTCGGTGGCTATTTTCTTTAGAGTATCAGAAAGCACATCTTTTCATTTAAAGTGTGCAAATTTGATTTTACTTTACGATAAGGGAAAAAGTCATTTTATACATGTGCATGGGAGGAAAACTTGACAATCCGGTGTATGTGATAGATATTTGCCTGTTTCTACACTAGAACAATGTATATGATCATATTTTTTGCCAAATCTACTACTATTCGTATGACAAATCAGGTACTCTCTCCGTTTCACAATGTAAAATGTTTTAGGTGTTACACATGCCTGTATAGATTCATAATGAAAAGTATGGACACATGCACTTAAACGTGTCTAGATGCATGTGTATACATGTGCATGCGAAAAAAAGACTAAAATATATTATATTGTGGAACAGAGGGAGTACACAACATCGTATCTTTTGCCCTTCCTCGCTCCTCGCAATTGTATCCCGTGCATGCCTGCTGTCTAGGTGATATACTCCCTCCGTTCCACAATATAAGTGTTTTAGTCATTTCCCACATGCACATGCATAGTACATACTTCTTGAACTTGCCTTAAACCGTGTCCAAGTTTTCCTGCTACATGTGCAGTGCTAGTTTTCTTTAAAACACCATCGTTACTATCTCGAAGTAACTCTTGGTAAACTCGCCACCTTTGCTTGTTTGTCAACATCTTCCTATAGTTCTTCTTTGGTCGGCGACCACCAACAGGAGCAAGAGGTACATCTACAAGAAATGGAGAATCTTCTGTTAAGCAGGACTAATTGTTAAAATTGTAGATGAAAAATAAAATCATTTTAAAGCAAAACTGAGCTCTTTTTTTTTTTGAATATAAAGCAGGACTAACCAGTGGTGGGAGCTTGTGGTGCTGGGTTCCTTCGTTCAGCATCTTCAAGATCAATTGCACTTCTCTTGCTGAGAAAAGTCGCAAGCTGTGAAAGGGTTACTCCAGAACGCCTTCGGTATGTATCTAAAGAACATACTACTCGAAAGCTTTGATCTCTTGAGTAATCAGCCATCAACAAGTCACCATAAATAGCCTCGTAACACTCTTGTGATCCATCTAAGCGCAGGGTATCTTCGTTCGTACAACAAGCGGATCCTGCTGCTGCTAGAATGACTTGAAGGTCACGCGCTTGATTAATCCAATGGGCCTCCAGTTCTTCATCTGCAATTAGAAAGGTCGTCAGTACTTGGTGCCTGCAATTTGTACAGTTCTCTATCCTTACTTATCACTAAATTGCAATTTGTACTCATAAGATGATTTGTTCTAACCTGGGGCTCCATCTTGATCCGGTTCAGGAATTGCCACCTCCTCAGGCTCAGCACCACCTTCTTCATCATCTGGAGGTGGGAAGTTCAAGTCCAGGAGCATGGGCTGTAGCTGGATGGTGTTCTCCATGGTGTGATGGCGTGCTGGATGGTGTGCTGGATGGCGTGCTGGATGGAGTACTTACAGAACATGACTGCTTAGCTTCTTGGCAATTTTGAATTGTACTTGCCACTGTGGTATTTTCATTTTCGGCTTGGCTGTGATGTAAAAATGGAGGGAAGCTAAATTTGAAGTTTCTCTTGTGATGTAAAAATGGAGGGAAGCTAATTTTGGGCGCAGAAAAAACTGGCGGGAGTACTACTGTATGCAAATTGCATGGCTAACATTAATTAAATTATGGGTAATTGGTAAAAACGGTTTGTTTCCTGTGATCAATTGATGCACTGCATGCTCGGTGCATGGTTAAGTAGCACTAATAAATGTTTCGCTAATTTGTCTGAAATTTTCTAGAATGTAGTGTATTTTGGAATGGAGGGAGTATGTATCTAGACACAATTTAGTGTACACATGTACTCTTTTTAGTCCGAATCTAGACAACATGTGTATCAGTTAAAACATCTTATATTGTGTAACGAATGGAGTATATACATGTGTTTAGATACATGTGTGTGCATGTGCATGTGGAAAAAAGACTAAAATATCTTATACGGAGTATTATGAAACGGAGGGAGTACACGACATCGTATCTTTTGCCCTTCCTCGCTCCTCGTAATTGTCTCCCGTGCATGCCTGCTGTCTAGGTTGTGTGATCTGGCCACTACGTATACTGCAGACGCCATCCAAATTGTCAATGCAGGTAGCTCGCATTCATCTCACCGCCCATTCATTAATTCAGCGAGTTTGTCCGATCACTGCCTCCCGGATCTCTTCTCTGCCAAAGCTAGGCAGGAGTATCTTTTCATTTCTGCCTCCACTTGTCAGTGGACTCGCAATGGGCTAACACTCGAGTAGCCATGTAGACTAGCTAGGCATAGGACTCCAACCAAGGATGCCATCCTGTCCATGTGAAGTCTCCAGACAAAATATATTTCTACTCCTAGCTATGGCTACATAAAAATCAAACAGAGTTGTTTAAACTTTTTATAAGCACATCTGTTCATCTCCTTTGATGATGGGTTTGCGCTAATCACGCTCGCTCACGTTAATCACGTCTTTCTGGCTATAGCGCTAATAAGTGTACATAGGTCTCTGGTCAAGCATTTTGCCCATGTTAACTGCCATGTGATCTAGCCTCCATTGCCATGTTCCTAGATATTACAATAGTCTACCCCCAAAGTTTTTCAACAGGCTATATGTTGCGGCTATCGCTTAAACAAACAGCATCATGTCGCGTGTCGAGCCTACCGTGGGAGCTGCGTGCCGGATGCCTGTAGCTTCCCACAGGGCGCGGTCCAAACGACAAATTAAGTAGAAGAAGAAGACAGAGAATTTGAAGATCGTATGGTTTGGACGGAAACACGGGAATTAACAGCGTGATCTTAGCGTAGTTTGCGGCTCTGTGATGACTGATGAGGTCAGTTAATATTTGTGGATCATATGTAGTACTACTTCATAACCACTAGCGATGTTAGAGCATCTGCAGCCTGAACCGGGCTATATGCAAACACATGCCCGTAGATCAAATCCATTAAACACATATTTATCGAGTCATCTCAAATTCGATCGTATACGAATGATTCAATCGTCCTTCTTATTGCGCTTGTTGAGTTTTCATCATTGGATTTGCCCTTTCATTGTCATTTTCGGGAGCGGGTACCCCCTCCAACATGCTCCAGTAATCGGCCAACATGAATGCCTTTTCTCAAGACGATGATATAAAATGGGGGCTGACTCCATCTAGAAAATAAGAATCACTCAATGTAGTGTATTAAAAGCGAAGCCAACAACAAAACTGAAGCAAGCAAAACTTAGATTTTGCACTTGGCATAGCACCTGTTAAACTTGTTCACGGAGTGTTGGATGCATACTCATCTATGGCAGAGAGATGGCTCAGTGCGCGTGGTGTGGACCTTTTGCGGTTGTTCACGGTAAAATTGATAAATTTCCCCCTGAAAACCCGAGGTCTTCACCAATGGGATCAATGATTGTGGCAATCAAGATTTGCGCACCAACTATCCTCATTGACGGAGTACAAATTCTGTCTTGATGGTTTTGGGTTTCAGGGCGCATTATAGAACAAAAACTTGCGAAAAAATCGTGAGGAAAGAAACTAAAGGCCCTAGAAGCCAATGTACCCGATAAATGGGAAGTCGAAAAGGAAAGGAATAAAACATAGAGTGCAAAAGACTAATCTTACCTGAAACGCTAAAGAAGCTCGTGGATAGCATTCATGATCTGCTGCTAATTAATCAGCAGTGCACCGTCTGTAAATAATACTCCCTCCGTTCCAAATTACTTGACTTGGGTTTGTCCAGATACGGATGTATCTATACTTGTTTAGTGTCTAGATACATCTGTATTTAGATAAATCCAAGTCAAGTAATTTGGAACGGAGGGAGTACGCACGAGAGACAGCGTCATGTCCATCCAGTCATCGCGAGTATAAAGGAGCCGTCTTTTCCTACGCGGCGACCTACATACCCCTAGGCCGTATCCGCCTAGCCACCGGCCGGCCGTCCGGCCGGTTGCAGCACAGCAGCAGTACGTATCTCCGTCCGATCGCCGCACAGCAGCGCGGTCCGCGGGTTCCGTGTCGACCCGCCGGAGACAAGCCACTAGCCAGCGAGGCATGCAGCGAGCGACCCACGTACACGTACGCAGGGCCGGCTCTAAGGCTAGTTGGGAGGTGCGAGCGCCTAGGGCCCAGCCCAGAAGGGGACACAAAATTTTATATTTCTTCATAATTCAATTACTACACATCTAAAAAAAAATTGTTGGGCTGGGCCTTTTGTATCATCGCTGGGAGACTAGGAGTCGGAAACGCACGAGACCTGTTCCTCTTCGCATCGATCGAGTTGTCGCGTGTTCCTCTTCGGCGTCGCTTCTTCTTCGACGGATCACGTGCGGATGGAGTCGCCTCGCCCTTGCCCAGTCCCTGACTGCTGACTGCGCCTGGCTGCGCCTCTCGGCCTCTGCTCCTGCCTAGGTTCGCCTCGCCCTTGGCCCCTTGCCCTGACTGCTCATGCCCTCCGTCATGCCCTCCTCCATGCCCTCAATTGCTCTCTTTAGGGATTTAGGGATTCTAATTACATGTATTCAACTCTCACAATTATAGGTCATGTGCGTAGATATATAGTAAATATAGGGGCCATTTTTTCAACCTTGCACTAGGGCACCAAAATATACAGAGCCGGCCCTGCACGTACGTACAGCGCGCGTGCCGCCGGGACAGAACGGCCCTGCACGTCCGCCGGGATGCTAGTCGTCCTAGCTGGTGTTGCACCAGCCTACATGGCGGAGGGAATTGCAGCTTCCACCAGGCTCAGGACGCTTCGTTGCACAAACCACCACCTTTACAGAAATTTTGCAGTCTCCACCAGGTTGACATCTAATCCTGTGTAACCCGGTTTAAATATCCCCATTGACATAAAAATTAGCTCTAACCACCGGGCAGTAAGAATACAAGCTACAACACACTTTGTGGGCATGAAAAAAAATGACACGGTGCAACCTCGTATTATCTTGGTTCAGATCAATTGGTTGCCTCTCTTCCCTATGGCTATCCACACGACATCCCAAATTCAAGTGCCAATCCTGATAAATTGCCCTTGACTCTTCAATAAACCAATCAGATGGCCACTCCGTCCTGAATCAAAATTGCAACCAACACAAGCAACAATACGTTAAACACATTACAAAATCGAACGCATAGTGAGAATAATACGAACACAAACACACAAAATTAAAGGTTCTTAACAAAGCATACGTCGATCGACCGCAGAAAAGGGGCATCAAACCTAGGGTTACACGGCGGGCGACCTAACCCTAATAAATCAAGCGCAAGGCAGAGGAACATGGAGGGGAAGGGGTGCGGACATACCCGATGCAGGAAGAGCCTTGGATGGGGTTCATCGTCGCCGAGGATCTTGCCGCCGATTGGCCGGACGCCATCACTTCCTCTGCTCGCGAGACGACCTCATCTGCATGTTCTTCTGTTCGATTTGAGGGGGAGAGCGATCCCAGAGGACAAAGAAGTCTGGGCCTGGGTCGGGATCCATCTCCGGCGACGAATTCGCCGACGATTTGGCCGGCCGCCGTCCAGGTCGGGGAGGAGTAGATGGTCGAGTTGTCACGACCGAGTTCACGGGAGAGGAAAAGGCAGCAGCTCGGGGATGAAGGAGATGATCGAGTCGGTCACTGGTGTCAATGCGGGACCCAACCGTCAGTTTAGGCTAGTTAGACTGGGTTGCAACAAATTAGGTGTGAACCTGGTGGAGACTGCAAAAATTCTGTAAATGTGGTGGTTTGCGCAATGAAGCGTCCTGGGCCTGGTGGAAGCTGCAATTCCCTCTACATGGCGTGCTGCACGTCCCGTCATGTCGCGTCCCCGCTTCACGGTGCCTCTGCCTCCTTTGGCCACGACACGTGTGTCCGACCGTATAGCCCTCAACTCAACTCAAACCTTCTCTCGTTCATTCCTACTCTCTGTTTTAAATAGTTAAACACACGACGTACCCAAACCTCTGCAAATCCCGAGCGCGGAGTGGCTATTATAAACTTGTATTACGAGGTGTAAAAACATCATATTAGATTATTAGTCTGATTTTGCAGGTCTAGCTTAAGTTGAGCTAGAAAATATTACAAAAACGCTGAATCGCTTTTTAAATCGTATTTCGGAATCGTGTTTACTCTGAATCGCCGTGGCCTCGACATGTAGCACGCCACGCTGGCAAGCTTTGTCCTAACACGTGTATGATATTTTATAAAAAGCCCACACTATTCATAAACTTCACGTAACGATCCTCGCTTGGGTTGACGAAACAAATTGAATCCCACTCCCTGTCGTCCTTCTCCTTGGGCTCGCTCATGACGCTCTCGCAGGACCACACGACCATTCACCATCATGGGGCACTGCCGGCCACGGCAAAGAAGCCGTTCCTCTGATTCCACGAGAGGGCAGTCAACACGGTCGACATCTGTAACATGCAGCGCAATGGCCTTGACTAGATGCGGAGCTTCGAGTGCCTCGACGATATCATGACGTCGGTACTACTCGCGACCGGGGAGATCCACGAGGATCATCTCCGCCACGCCCGCAAGGCGATCACTGACTTGTTCATCCTCCTTGTCGACGACACGACCATGCCCGTGAGCGGAAGTGTTGTATCCTTCGCCGCCTCCCTGCTCCTTGCACGATGAAGGACCTGACTGGTTGTCGTTGCAGCTCCTCATCGTAAGATGTCTCAGTCGGCATCGTGGCGGACGTGCGGCGGCGGCACCATTTTTCTGGTTTTGGACGTGTTCGACATTCAGATTTGAATCAAATTTCTGGGTGAGACTCGAAATACGAAAGTAACATAAAAACAAAAACAGATGGGGACCATTTTGACAATTTCTTTCGACCAAACTTGTTTTAAATCAAAAGACAAATTTTCATCGAGACTCGGTTTTTTGTTTGCCAAAATTACATGCCCGAATGCTATAGCATGGTAGTTGATTGTGCAAATATGGATAGATCTAATTTTTTACACTATAATACAACTTTAAGGCCATCTGGCCCCACATTGTAAATTTATGGGGGGTATTTACACAGCAATGACAAGTTTGTGGGTCTCCCATGTATTTAACTCTTTTAAAATCGACACTGTAAATCTCTATTCGATCGATGGGTGAAATGAAATCCTAAAAGCTTGTTGGGCTGAGCTACGCAGCCCGCTAGAAGCTCAAGCATCGTGTTATGGGCATTTCGGAGGGCCACTGAAACCCGATCTTCAGCCTTTTTTTTGTTTCCATAAGAAAGAGTTACGACAGTCCTCAAAGACTCGACAGTCCATTCTTCAGATAAATAAACCAACGGAAACGTACAAATACACTGATTTCTCAAAATCTAATCCAAAACTCAACAACCTCCACATGATATACGAGCATCAAGTAACTGTTCTCTCGAGGCACAGTTGTATGCTGTGCAGGCTAACACTTGTTGCTCCCAATTTGAAAAACAAAAAGCAAACGCTAGACTACTGGATTATAGTAAAAACTCATGACTACCATCTATCCGCGGTAATTAAATTATAGGCTCCTTCGCTCAAGGTGTTCTGCGGCTGCTTTTCGCGCTTATCTGAATAAGTAAGTACCACATATTGTTTCATTCTTTTCTGTTCTTTTTTTACCTACATTCTTTTATGTTCTGAATTAGCTACAGAATGCCAGCAGACAACTTCGCCTTTCTCCTCTTGGTGAGCAATAGAAATATTCAGGCCCGCATAATTCAGATCTCGGCGTAGCAAACTGGCACTACGTGATACATAAGGGCCACATTTGATGTCCTGAATTAGGTCTAAAATGCCAGCATGCAGCTGCTGACATCTCATCCTGATGTAGGATTTTTTCCAGATCAATTATGAGCAAAGGAAACATACAAGCCTCTTCCTTAGCCGAGGTATCGGTATAACAAACAAGCAATATGTGGCGACGCGAAAGGGCTACAAGTTTTTATTCGACTTAATTACGTTGTGCCTATCACGTTACCATTGAACTCTATTGTAATTGCACAGTATGGTAACTGTGTAAAACACAGCCATGTCATAGTTAACATGCATTACGCTTATTTTCTTCTTCATTTTTCAGTTTCTTCTGGTTTAACTCAAATAATTATATTTCGTATTTGAGAAGAACTAATGTCACTTGGTAATATACATGTGTATTTATTTCTCAAATATAATCCGAAGAGGTGTAAAATAGTTTTGGAGGAGACTGTGCCAAACGATCAATGGCGTGGTATGGCTCATACATATGTTGTACAAGAGAACAATCACAATACAAATACAAAATGGTTAGAATCTATCTATTCCATATTCACAGGAAACTACGTAATATGTGAGAGACACATATTCTATCATCCTCTCTCAGTTTCAACCAGGGGCGAAGCCAGAAATAAAGTTCATCGGTGTCATTCCTTTGAATTTACTGGTGTCATTTCAAAATTCTAAGAGTATTGCTTCATTTATAAAAGGGATAGTAAAATTTCATCGGTGTCATTTGACACCGGTGAATACATGCTAGCTCCGCCCCTGGTTTCAACTATGTAATACATGTTGAGATTGCGCTTACACTACTGAAACAACGGTTGTGATTGCGGTTTCGTGAAGATATCACCTAGTTGATCCTTGGATAAGACATATCGAACTTGGAGCAAGTTGGTCACGAACAAAGTGAAAATCAATTTCAGTATGCTTTGTCCGAGCATGGAAGACATGATTCGATGAAAGATATGTAACTCCAATATTACCACACCATAAAATTGGTGGAGAATCCTGTCGAATGCGAAGTTCCTTTAACAATGCTTCTACCAAAATTAGTTAAGCAGTAGCATTGGCAATATCCTTGTTGACGTGGGGTTACCACGACGAATCCCATGGTGAGATACCTAGGGTTTTGTATGGGGGAAGAAGATGGCGCACTGGTGGATTCCTCGGCTAACAAGGAAGCGGATTTACCCAGTTCAGCCCCCCGGATGGTAACACCGTACTTCCGGACTCCGTGCTTGAACGACTCACCATAGCTTGTTCTGAGCACTCAAAGCGATCAAGTTACCACCATTAAAGAGGGCATATCCCCCGCCCTCCACATCACCAACCTGATGACCCACAAGTATAGGGGGTGTATCGCAGTACTTTCGATAAATAAGAGTGTCGAACCCAACGAGGAGCAGAAGGTGCTGGCAAGTAGTTTTGATCAAGAATTCACTGTAAAAGCTAGCAGACAGTTTTCAGTAGTATTCGAAACAGCAGGTAAAAACAGTGCAAGTAAATAAACGAGCGCGGCAACAAATGCAGCGAGTGGCCCAATCCTTTTGAGTGCAAAGGACAAGCCGAGTGTGTTACTTATAAGAGACAAATGTTCCTGAGGACACATGGGAATTTCGTCAAGTGCTTTCGCTTCGTGCAACTGGTTAATCTTCATTGTTTTGATAAGTGTTGTGTGGGTGAATCTATGCTAACGCACCGCCCTTCCTAGGACTAATACGCACTTGTGATTATACCCCCTGCAAGCATCCGCGAATGCAGAAAAGTAATTAAGATAAATCTAACCACAGCTTTAAACTCTGAGACCCTACGCTCCCTCGTGCACTATCTTACTAACGGGGGTTCAGGTTTCTGTCACTCCGGCAACCCCTCAACTAGCAAGCTAGGTACACGATGCATTCCCCTAGGCCCATAAAGGTGAAGTGTCATGTAGTCGACGTTCACATGACACCACTAGAAGAATGACACCACAACTTAAATATCAAACCATTAAATATTAACGCAGCATTATTTCACTACTAACAACATGACTTCCCCATGTCCTCAAGAACTACAAACTACTCACAAGACATCATATGGATCATGATCAGAGATGATATGGCAATGAATAACAATCTGGACATGAACACTAATCCACCAAACAAACTCAATAGCATCAATAACAAGGAGTAATCAACACCGGGAGAGTCTCCCCAATGAACTAGACAAGGTACAGCCCTAGATGTTACAGCAAGATGGATGTGGAGTCGGTGGAGATGATGGTGATGGCGCAGTGGATGATGGTGATGATGATCCCGATGAAGTCCAGCGTGATGACGATGACGATGGCGATGATTTCCCCTCTCCGGGAGGGAATTTCCCCGGCAGGATCTCCCTGCCAGAGAGCTCTTTCTCTCTCGGTGGTTTCCGTCCCGTGGAGGCGGCGGAATATTTCGTGGACGTACCCCCCGTGCTTAGGTTTTCGGGAGGCAGATATACGCGAAGAGGCAACCTGGGGGGTGGACCCAGGTGGCCACGCCATAGCTGGGCGCGGCCCACAGGCCAGCCGCGCCCAGGTGTGGCGTGGGGCCCACCTGGCCCACCTGGCTGCCTCCTTTTGGCTGCCTCCGGCATCTGACATTATAAGACCCCAGAATTGGTTTCGTGATTTTTGGAGTTCCGCTGATATGTTGACTTGACGACGCTTTTTCCAGCAGAAACCTGACTCCGGAAGGATAATTCCCAATAATCATCAAACATGCAAAATAAGGCAAAATAACATAAGTATCATGTATTAATATGAAATATAAGGATAGATAATGACAAATTATGATATAAAATAGTGATGCAAAATGGACGTATCAACTCCCCCCAAGCTTAGACTCGCTTGTCCCCAAGCGAAAACTGAGCTCAGTAAACAAGTCCACATGTTTATGGAGTGAAGTGTCGATAATAAAGAATACGGACAAGAAGCATCAGTATTTACTCAGCTAAACAAGTCATTTTAAACAGCAGTCTCTACACATTCTACTTAACTTGGAACAAGTAATGGAACAACCACAAATAAAGGTACATTAAGCAAACCAATTGGATGTGGCAAACTGTGTTCTTGGTCAGAGAACAATCAACATTCTAACTTATCTTTCAAGAAGAGTCTTTATACTAGAGCTATATTGCAGAAATAGAGTTGCTCAATCATCACTGTTCCTTTCACATTCCAAAGAAAACTGTCAAAGTCATATTCTCAAAGATAAAACTTCATGTGCTCAAGCAAAGTAGACAAAACATGATAGGAAATATTATGAACTATAAATGATTGTATCTATAACAATTCGAGTGCTTGCTCGGGATAGAGGGAATAGGTTTACTGACTCAACAATAAATAAATGATAGGCCCTTCGCAGAGGGAAGCAGGGATTAAAACGTGTGCTAGAGCTTTTTAGTTCCCGAAGGCATAGAGAGTGTAAAAATATTGCTTTGAGAGGTGTATGCTATTGGTCAACAAATCAGTGGTAGAATCCTTGTCATCTTCCATACTAATTAACTTTTAGAGCGGTTCCGAGAGTTTATAGAACTGCACTTGTAACAAGCACTTATTGATGACACTCCTCCCAACCATTTCTTTCCACAAACCATGGCTTGACCGAATCCTCGGTTGCCGACCAACAATCACCGTGGAGGAGTGTCTATTTATTTATTTATTTATTTATAGGGTGGACTAACCAGCTCTTTTAATGCAAAATAAAAGGTGGAGAAGCAGATGAAGCTGCCAATCCTTGTAAATCAGTTAGCATGGAAGATGACACATCTGCTACCACGTCCTTATGAGCTTGGTGAACAGTGACACAAAAAGGGATATAATAATAGTTTTGAATAGTTAAAGGTAGCACACGAGAAAATGTACTTGGAGTAGTGCGAACACTACATGATAGGTAGTTATGGTGGACACGAATGGAGTGCTTTGGTTCAGGGTTTTGGATGCACGAGAAGTATCTCCTCTCAGTACAAGGTTTTAGGCTAGCAAGGTTTAGTAGCAAGCACAAGAATTGAGAGAGACAAACACTTATAGATCTAATAGAACAACCATGCTATCTACTTTGTGGGCACAAAACACTTTAATTCAAGAATAATAAACTCATTGGCCAACAAAGAGGAAAACAATAGGGATAATGTTATTGCAACCAGTTCCCTCTTTTCTACTTAAGTGTAAAAAGTATTGATACTACTGACCAGTCTAAGTTTGCCACAACCAACTAAATTTACTTGCTGCACCCAAAGTGATGCCAATACTAATGTAACAAGATCAGCATATGACAAAGGACTTGCTGGCTAAAATAAAGTGTGCAGAAAGTAAAGATAAAGCTTCTCATTAATATTCCATCACAATAAACCTCACACCAACGGATACAACGATAACCAACTAAGGAGTGATACTCCACATTGCAAACTATCTCATATGATAACTTCTCTACTCATGGTACTAAGCAAAAATATAAAGATAAAGATAAAGATAAAGATGGTGATACTGAAAACACCCCCCCCCAAGCTTGAAACAAGCTGGGAGTGTGTTGTTACCCATGGTGAATTACTCCCTGTCTGGTGATTGCGGTGATGATTGAGGCCCATTATTATAATTCTTCCACCAGAAAGGATTCCCATCAACAAAGGAGGACTTGGTTTCAAGGGTCCTGGCGCTGGCTCCCAGACTCATGCGATGAAACCTGGTTTCATACTCAAAATTTTGATTCTGCAGGTCATAAATTTGGGCCTGCAACTTTGTGGTGGACTGATGGAGCAGGAAGATATCATCCCATAACCTAGAGGTCTCCTCTTGGTGTTTATCCCTGAGCTCGGAGATGATCTTGTGATTGGCTTCTACACCACGCTCTATCATCTTCTGGTACCTAAAAACTTCATGTTCCACTTCTTCTAGCCTGGCCATGACATCTCCCTCCTTCTTCGGTCCTCGAACATCTTCTTGCACCATGACACCGTCAACCTTGCGCAACTCCTGTGGGTGCCTCTTCACCTCAGCCATGTATGGGTTGACGCTCCCCTTGAGAGGTTTGCCCTTCGGAGCTCCGGAAGAAGACATGGTGGATCTAAATCTTGATAGGGAAACCTGACAGAAACTGCTCGAAAACAAACGCAACAAAAACACGAGATACGGACCTCGGGAGATCCGGGTAAATATATAGCGGAAAATAACGCGTGAAAAGGAAGCACAGGGCGAAGCGGAGTCGGAGGGGGTCTCCGAGGCGACCACGCCATAGCTGGGCGCGGCCCAGGTGGGGCCCGCGCCCTGCTGTGGCGTGGTGCCCTCGGGCACTTATTCGTCTTGATATTTCCAAAATTGTATAAAAATAACTAATATAAAAGTTTCGAAGTAAAACGCGGACTTTTTCTTACCGAAACTCATACCTACTTCAAATCAGACTCTGCAGTTTCCTGTTTCTGAGTTTTAATAAATTCCTCCGGAGATACCATTTGAATAATATCAACATTTTCATTATAAGATTCTCCAGAAATATAATGTTTAAGTCTCTGCCCATTAACAACTTGAGGTTTGTCACCGTCAAGTGAATTAATTTTTATTGCACCAGAACGATAAACTTCTTCCACAATGTAAGGTCCTTCCCATTTTGAGAGTAATTTTCCTGCAAAAAATCTGAGACGAGACCTATACAATAAAACTTTATCACCTATGCAAAATTCTCTTTTTAAAATTCTCTTGTCATGCCATCTCTTAACTTTCTCTTTGAAAAGTTTAGCATTTTCATATGCTTCACTTCTCCATTCATCTAGAGAGCTTAACTCTAGCAACCTTTTCTCACCAGCTAATTTGAAATCTCTATTAAGCTCTTTGATTGCCCAATAGGCCTTGTGTTCTAATTCTAGAGGTAAATGACAAGCTTTTCCATAAACCATTTTATAAGGAGACATGCCCATAGGATTTTTATATGCTGTTCTATAAGCCCACAAAGCATCATTAAGCTTTCTAGCCCAATTCTTTCTAGACCTATTGACAGTCTTTTGCAAAATCAACTTAATTTCTCTATTTGATAACTCTACTTGACCACTAGTTTGAGGATGATACGGTGAAGCAATTCTGTGATTGACACCATATTTAGCAAGAGTTTTTCTAAAACCACCATGAATAAAGTGTGAACCACCATCAGTCATGAGATATCTAGGCACACCAAACCTCGAGAAAATAACATCCTTAAGCATTTTTAAGGAAGTCTTACCATCAGCACTAGAGGTTGGTATAGCCTCTACCCACTTAGTAACATAATCAACAGCAACTAGAATATGAGTATAACCATCTGAAGCGGGAAAAGGACCCATAAAGTCAAATCCCCAACAATCAAAAGGTTCAATAACAAGAGAATAATTCATAGGCATCTCATTACGTCTACTAATATTCCCAACTCTCTGACATTGATCACAGGTCAAAACAAATTTTCTTGCATCTTTAAAAAGAGTAGGCCAATAAAAACCTGATTGTAGAACCTTTTGTGCAGTTCTGTCTCCGGCGTGATGTCCTCCATAAGCACTACCATGGCATTTATCCAATATTTCCTTCTGCTCATGCTCTGGAACACATCTTCTCATAATACCATCAACTCCTTCTCTATATAAATGTGGGTCATCCCAAAAATAATGCCTCAAGTCACAGAAGAATTTCCTCCTTTGCTGATAAGTAAAAGTTGGAGGCAAATACTTGGCAACAATAAAGTTAGCATAATCAGCATACCAGGGACAATCATTCGAATTTACCTTTATAGAAGCCAACTGCTCATTTCGAAAATTGTCATCAACAGGAATAGGATCATGCATTATATTTTCTAATCTAGACAGATTATCAGCAACAGGATTTTCAGCACCTTTTCTATCAACAATATGCAAATCGAACTCTTGTAACAGGAGAACCCATCTAATAAGTCTAGGCTTAGCATCCTTCTTATCCATAAGGTATTTAATAGCAGCATGATCAGTATGAATAGTTACCTTAGAATCAACAATATAAGGTCTAAACTTATCACAAGCAAACACTACTGCTAAAAATTCCTTCTCAGTAGTAGCATAATTCTTTTGAGCTGCATCAAGAGTCTTACTAGCATAATGAATAACATTTAACTTTTTATCTACTCGCTGTCCTAAAACAGCACCTACAGCAAAATCACTAGCATCACACATAATTTCAAATGGTAAAGTCCAGTCTGGTGGTTGAACAATAGGAGCAGTTATTAAAGCCTTCTTCAAAATTTCGAATGCCTCTTTACACTCGTCATCAAAAACAAATGGAACATCCTTTTGAAGAAGATTGGTAAGTGGCTTTGAAATTTTAGAGAAATCTTTAATAAACCTTCTATAAAAACCAGCATGACCAAGAACACTACGAATACCTTTCACATCTCGGGGGCATGGCATTTTCTCAATTGCTTCCACTTTAGCTCTATCAACTTCAATACCTCTTTCAGAAATTTTATGCCCAAGAACAATGCCTTCATTAACCATAAAATGGCATTTCTCCCAATTAAGAACAAGATTGGTTTCTTCACATCTCTGCAAAACTTTGTCAAGATTGTGCAAACAGTTATCAAAAGAAGTTCCATAGACGGAGAAATCGTCCATGAAGACTTCCACAATTTCTTCACAAAAACCGTGAAAAATAGCAGACATGCATCTCTGAAAAGTAGCAGGAGCATTACATAAACCAAAAGGCATACGTCTATAAGCATAAGTACCATAAGGACAGGTAAAAGTGGTTTTCTCCTGATCTTCCTTTCTAACAGCTATTTGGGAAAAACCAGAATAACCATCAAGGAAACAAAAATGAGTTTTCTTAGACAACCTTTCTAACATCTGATCAATAAAAGGCAAAGGATAATGATCTTTCTTAGTAACCTTATTGACCTTACGAAAATCAATGCACATTCTATAACCAACTACAACTCTCTGAGGAATAAGCTCATCATTTTCATTAGGCACAACAGTTATTCCTCCTTTCTTAGGAACACAATGAACAGGACTAACCCATCTACTATCAGCAATAGGATAAATTATACCTGCTTCAAGAAGTTTTAATACCTCATTTCTTACCACTTCCTTCATCTTAGGAATTAAACGACGTTGATGCTCAACAACAGGCTTGGCATCAGGCTCAATATTAATAGCATGCTGACATATAGCAGGAGAAATCCCTTTTAAATCATCAAGAGTATAGCCCATTGCGCCTCTATGTTTCTTCAGAACTTGCAATAATTTTGCTTCTTCATCTCCTGAAAGTTTAGAACTAATAATAACAGGATATATTTTCTTATCATCAATATGAACATACTTAAGATTATCAGGTAAAGGCTTAAGATCAAAAACAGGGTCTTCTTTAGGAGGGGGCGCAATTCCCAGGTCCTCCACAGGTAAATCATGCCTAAGCATTTGAGGTTGACGCAGAAAGATGTCGTCAATCTCCCTTCTTTCTTCTGCAAAAACTTCACTTTCGTGGTCTTCTAAAAATTGCTGCAAAGCATTGTTAGGACCAACAGCAATAGAAGCAAGTTGTTCAACTTGAAAGTTCTCATTAGGCATTTCAGGTTCATAATGATTCTTAGCAAATTTTGAAAAATTAAACTCATAAGACTCTCCATCGAATCTAGTAAATTTTTTCTCTTTTTGACAGTCAATAATAGCACCACAAGTATTCAGGAAAGGTCTACCAAAAATAATAGGACAAGAGTCACTAGCAGCAGAACCGAGAACTAAGAAATCAGCAGGGTATTTAGTCTTATGGTGCCTGGTTGACGGGAGAGTATTTGAGGATGATGATGATGGTGATGATGAGTACTTCCCCGGCAACGGCGCCAGAAAACAGCTTGATGGCTACGTGTTGGTGAACCCCAAGAGGAAGGTTATGATGTAGACAGCAGAAGTTTTCCCTTGAGAAATCTACCCAAGGTTATCAATCCAGTAGGACTTGACGATCTATCGGAAGGTTGTTGATGTTGACTCCCCCTGGCGCTAGGGAGCTTGCACCAACGTGGAATCTGCACAGACACAAACCAGAACTTTGCCCAACACGAAACAGAGAGGTTTCAATCTCTCCGGTCTTGCAGAAACAAAGAGTTAAACGTATGGTGTGGAAAACAGCAGGAAAAACAGCAAGTAACAGGAAACAGATGATTGCAGCAGGTTGTGTAAACAGTATGAGGAAATTGGACCAGGGTCCACAGTTCACTAGTGGTGTCTCTCTCAGAACAGATAACTAGCATGTTGGGTAAACAAATTACAGCTGGGCAATTGACAAATAGAGAGGGCATAACAATGCAATACATGCCAAGATGTCTACTATGAAATCTAGTTGGGCATTACAACAAAGTACATAGACCGTTATTCCAACCGCATCTATGCCTAAATAATCCACCTTCAAGGCAGCATCCGCATCCTGTTCAGTATTAAGTTGCTAACAACAGATTATTGCATGAAGTAAAGTGTGTAATGTAATCAATACAAGTGCCCTTGGACACTGCACCAATGTTTTATCCCTAGTAGCAACAGCACATCTACCATCTTAGACCTTTCTGTCACTGATCCAGATATCTAGAGACTGAACCCACTATCGAGCATAAATACCCCCTCTTGGAGTCACAAGCATCTACTTGGCCAAAGCATCTACTAGCAACGGAGAGCATGCAAGATCAAGAGCACATAGATAAACAACTTGAATAAACATGGTATCAATATTCATCGGATCCCAGCAAACACAACATCTAGCATTACAATAAGATGATCTTGATCATGTTAGGCAGCTCACAAGATCTAAACATGGAGGCACAAGGTAGAGAGACAACCATCTAGCTACTGCTATGGACCCGTAGTCCAGGGGTGGACTACTCACGCATCACTCCGGAGGCAGGCATGGTGATGTAGAGCCCTCCGTGATGATCTCCCCTCCGGCAGGGTGCCGGGAAGAGCTTCAGAACTCCTCCGATCTGAGATTGACGATGACGGCCGCGACGGAACTTTTCGTGGAATATGATCGACCGTAATAGGGTTTTCGCGTCGCGGAGAATATATAGGCGAAGAGGCGGCGTCGGTGGCCGAGGGGGGCCACCACGCCATAGGGGGGCGCGGGCCCACCCTGGGCCGCGCCCTAGTGTGGCGTGGCCCCCTGGTGGGTCTGCTCCGACTCCCCTTTGGACTCCGTGATCTCCTCGTGATATTATTGACGATGTCTTTTGTTTCGTCCAATTCCGAGAATATTTCCTTAATAGATTTTCTGAAACCAAAAACAGCAGAAAACAGGGAACTGGCACTGTGGCATCTTGTTAATAGGTTAGTCCCAGAAAATGCATAAAAATGATATAAAGTAACCAAAACATGTAGCAATTGATATAATAACAGCATGGAACATCAAAAATTATAGATACGTTTGAGACGTATCAAGCATCCCCAAGCTTAGTTCCTGCTCGTCCTCGAGTAGGTAAACGATAAAAACAGATAATTTTTGAAGTGACATGCTACCAACACAATCTTTGATCAAATAACAATGTAATGCACATGATCTGAATGAAGTGATCCAAGCCAATGGTCTATAGTTTGCAAGCAAGTAAATAAAGAGTAAACATAAGTGATCACACAAGTGCAAACTTTCATGAATAATACTATAAAACATTTAGAGATATAATAGTCTAACATAATAGTTAGCTCACAGCAGCAATAATTCTCAACATGAAAGTGTTTGTATCAACACAAAGGAAGATAATAGCTTCAGCATTTGCTTCAACTTTCAACATGTATATCATATAGATAATGTCAATGCAAAGAATATGATCAACCAAACACAAAGTTATGTAAAAACTGTTATACTGGAGTTGACAATGATGTTTGCTTATGGAGACAGAAAGAAGTGGGAAAACTGACTCAACATAAAAGTAAAAGAATGGCCCTTCGCAGAGGGAAGCAGGGATTAACATCATGTGCTAGAGCTGTAGTTCCCGAAGGCATATAGAGAGCATAAAATATTGTTTTGTAAGGTAATGGTGTATACAGGTGTCAACAAATCAGCAAATAGGCAATACTCTACTTCACTAGTTGATCAAACTTTACAAGAGCGGCTCCCATGAAGGACGTTATTTCTACCAGCGGGCAGATCATCCCTCTTCTCTTTTGTTTACACACTTGTGAACATTGCTTGACTGACGAATCAGGGGCAAAAAGATGTGAAGAGAATTGTTTGGTTAAAGTTGTAATTAATTGGGACTGGGCACCCCGTTGCCAGCTCTTTTTGCAAAATTATTGGATAAGCGGATGTATATGCCACTAGTCCAGGTGTGTAAAATTTGATCAACCAGGAAATAAAGACCACCTATCTACGTCCTTATGAGCTTTTCAAGTAGTGACACAAAAAGGAAATGTAACAGTTTTGAGTAGTTAGTAGATAGCACATGAAGAAATTTACTTGGAATGGTGAAAACACCACATAATAGGTAGGTATGGTGGACACAGGTGGCATGGATTTGGCTCAAGGTTTTGGATGTACAAGAAGCATTCCCTCTTAGTACAGAGTTTAGGCTAGCAAGGTTATTATAAGCAAACATCATTATCAACTGGAATAGCAAGAGTGTACATAAAACACAAGGTTTGACGAACCATAGACTCCCACTGTCTTCCTTGTTAACACATAGCCTTCATCCAAAAATTATCTAGACTACTATGGACTTCCAATTATGCAACAGATTATTATAGCAGAAAATCCTTATAGTAGTTCTTCATTAATAGCCATTACTTACATGATGCACAAGCTTAAACATTAATTACTTGACAGCTCAAAACAATTGGCAAGCATCAAATTACTCAAGACAACGATCTAAAAAGATTCATGTAAGCATTTTATACCACTACCACATGCATAGCATTTTTCTGGTCCAACCAAACACCAATCAACTTATTTGACAACTCTCCAAACAGATATAAGTGAAGCAAGAGAGTACTTTCTTCAAAAGAAACTGATAGCTCTAACAAGAGATACATGAAAAACTGAGAGCTAACAGCAATAACAGCAACTAGACAGGAATACTCAACAAGTATAAGTGAAGCACAAGAGTATTCTAATGAAAAAGTGGAGCGTGTCTCTCTCCCAAACATGAATGCTAGGATCCAACAAGTATAGCACAGCAAACAAAACAAAACAAACTGAAAACAAAAACACACTGACGCTCCAAGGAAGAGTACACTAGCATGAAGCAATAAAAATATAGCACCATTAGAGATGACCTGATAATTTGTAGATGAAGAAGGGGATGCCTTGGGCATCCCCAAGCTTAGATGCTTGAGTCTTCTTGAAATATGCTGGGGAGGTAAGCCTCCCCAAGCTTAAGCTCTTCACTCTTCTTGATCATGTAATATCATTCTCCTCTATCAACACTTGAAAACTTCCTTCACACCAAAACTTAACAGCTTTTCTCATTAGCAGGTTAGTGCACTAAAAGATAATACTTCAAAGTTCTAGCAAAGACAAACTTCACAAGCCAACTATTTTAAACATTAGCCACTGTTACTAGGCTCAAGTGGGCACTTTTACACGAAAAGAAACCACTTAAAAACTTGTAAAAGAGAGAATGCAAAATAAAAGACAGAATCTGTCAAACCAGAACAGTCTGTAATGACGAATTTTTTCGAGGCACTTACGATGCTCAGATGAAAAACTTTTGAAATAATGAAAGTTGCGTAACATCATCAGGAACATGCACAAAAAGTTTCAGCATTTTTCGATTTTTTCTGATTTTCTACTGAATTAAACGGTGACGAACAGCAATCTGTCCAATGCAGTCCCGAAAATAAATACCAACTTTGCATTAGTAACTCTCCTTGGCACAACAAAACAGCAAATAAAAGATACAAAGGAGTTGCTACAGAGGTAAACAAGCATCCTTGACTAATACTGAAATAAAATATAATGGGTTGCCTCCCAAAATCGCTTTCTTTTAATGCCTTTTAGCTAGGCTAGAAGATTTTAATGATGCTCTCATAAGAATAAGAGTTGAAAAACAAAAGAGAGCATCAAGAGGCAATTATCAAACACATTTAAGTCTAACCCACTTTCTATGCAAAGGAATCTTATAACAAAACAAATTATTGAAGCATAAAGCAACTAGCATAGAAAGATGAAACAAATATAACTTCAAAACTTTCAACATAAAGAGATGTGTTTTAGTGACTTGAAAACTTTTACAACCATATTTTCCTCTCTCATAATAACTTTCAGTAGCATCATGAACAAACTCAACAATATAATATCACATAAAGCATGCTTTTCATGATCTACAAACACATAATTTTTATTAAGCTCGAAAACAGTGGAGTCATTAAACTCACTTTTGACAATAGTAGCAAGATTAATATCATCATGCAATATAGGACCATCACCAAGAGAATTATCATAAATAACATTAGGGAGCACATTTTTACTTTCTGCAATTTCCTCTTTTACTGAGTCAAGGAGGATGTTTACTTCAAATTTATCAAAAGGAGATATTTCAATAGAATCATGACATTCAAAAGTATAGCATTCTTCCTCCTCCAAGCTAGGGGGACTAAAAATATCATTTTTATCAAAACCAGCTTCCCCAAGCTTAGAGCTTTCCATGGCATTAGCAATAATGGTGTTCAAAGAATGTATGCTAATAGCATTGCTACTATCATGATTGTTATGCAAATAAAGTTCCATAGGCTTTTTAATTTTCTCTTCAAACACCTCATGTCCCAACTCAAGATAAATTTCATAAAGCTCTCTCATGTTGTTTTCAGCCATAGGACTAGTTTCAAGGAAAGTAACTAGTGATAGCAAGTAAAGAGCTAGACATAATAACTCAGCAAGAAACAAAACCTAAAATAAACTAAATGCAAGTAACTAATTTTTTGTATTTTTGAATATTGAAAGCAAACAAGATAAAATAAAATAAACTAAGCAAGACAAAAACAAAGTAAAGAGATTGGAACTGAGAGACTCCCCTTTCCAATAGCCTCCAAGTCCCCGGCAACGGCGCCAGAAAACAGCTGGTGCCTGGTTGACGGGAGAGTATTTGAGGATGATGATGATGGTGATGATGAGTACTTCCCCGGCAACGGCGCCAGAAAACAGCTTGATGGCTACGTGTTGGTGAACCCCAAGAGGAAGGTTATGATGTAGACAGCAGAAGTTTTCCCTTGAGAAATCTACCCAAGGTTATCAATCCAGTAGGACTTGACGATCTATCGGAAGGTTGTTGATGTTGACTCCCCCTAGCGCTAGGGAGCTTGCACCAACGTGGAATCTGCACAGACACAAACCAGAACTTTGCCCAACATGAAACAGAGAGGTTGTCAATCTCTCCAGTCTTGCAGAAACAAAGAGTTAAACGTATGGTGTGGAAAACAGCAGGAAAAACAGCAAGTAACAGGAAACAGATGATTGCAGCAGGTTGTGTAAACAGTATGAGGAAATTGGACCAGGGTCCACAGTTCACTAGTGGTGTCTCTCTCAGAACAGATAACTAGCATGTTGGGTAAACAAATTACAGCTGGGCAATTGACAAATAGAGAGGGCATAACAATGCAATACATGCCAAGATGTCTACTATGAAATCCAGTTGGGCATTACAACAAAGTACATAGACCGTTATTCCAACCGCATCTATGCCTAAATAATCCACCTTCAAGGCAGCATCCGCATCCTGTTCAGTATTAAGTTGCTAACAACAGATTATTGCATGAAGTAAAGTGTGTAATGTAATCAATACAAGTGCCCTTGGACACTGCACCAATGTTTTATCCCTAGTAGCAACAGCACATCTACCATCTTAGACCTTTCTGTCACTGATCCAGATATCTAGAGACTGAACCCACTATCGAGCATAAATACCCCTCTTGGAGTCACAAGCATCTACTTGGCCAAAGCATCTACTAGCAACGGAGAGCATGCAAGATCAAGAGCACATAGATAAACAATTTGAATAAACATGGTATCAATATTCATCGGATCCCAGCAAACACAACATCTAGCATTACAATAAGATGATCTTGATCATGTTAGGCAGCTCACAAGATCTAAACATGGAGGTACAAGGTAGAGAGACAACCATCTAGCTACTGCTATGGACCCGTAATCCAGGGGTGGACTACTCACGCATCACTCCGGAGGCAGGCATGGTGATGTAGAGCCCTCCGGTGATGATCTCCCCTCCGGCAGGGTGCCGGGAAGAGCTTCAGAACTCCTCCGATCTGAGATTGACGATGACGGCCGCGATGGAACTTTTCGTGGAATATGATCGACCGTAATAGGGTTTTCGCGTCGCGGAGAATATATAGGCGAAGAGGCGGCGTCGGTGGCCGAGGGGGGCCACCACGCCATAGGAGGGCGCGGGGCCACCCGGGCCGCGCCCTAGTGTGGCGTGGCCCCCTGGTGGGTCTGCTCCGACTCCCCTTTGGACTCCGTGATCTCCTCGTGATATTATTGACGATGTCTTTTGTTTCGTCCAATTCCGAGAATATTTCCTTAATAGATTTTCTGAAACCAAAAACAGCAGAAAACAGGGAACTGGCACTGTGGCATCTTGTTAATAGGTTAGTCCCAGAAAATGCATAAAAATGATATAAAGTATAACCAAAACATGTAGCAATTGATATAATAACAGCATGGAACATCAAAAATTATAGATACGTTTGAGACGTATCATCTTACCACATAAAACTTCAACATCTCTGACATTGCCAACTGGACAGATAGTTTCCCTATTAGCAAGCTGAATAACCACATCAATATCTTCCAATTCGCAAGGATCAATTTCCTTCCTGATTTCCTTGTAGAGAGCATAAGGGATAGCGCTGGAACTAGCACCAATATCACAAAGACCATAATAACAATGCTCACCTATTTTAACAGAAAGCACAGGAACACTAGGCTTTCGAGCTCTTTTAGGATGTGTAACCATGTTAGAATCTTCTTCACAAAACACAATATGACCTCCTTCTACATTTTCAGTTACAAGTTCCTTAACCATAGCTACTTCATGTTCTACACTAATTTGCTCATCAGGTTCCCTAAGTTTACGTTCACTTTTGCTAACCACACTAGCCAAAATAGAGTGTTCTTTTACTTTAACAGGAAAAGGTATTTTTTCAATATAGGGTTCTGGTATAATGCGATCAACAGTTTGAACTTCAACATTTTTAGCAAGAGCAAGATTAGCATTATCTTCATAAGGTTCATGATACTTTTCCCAACCTTATCTAGGAATATCGAGATACGAGGCAAAGGCCTTAAAGTAATTAACAACAACTTGAGAATCAAGACCATAAGTAGCATTAAAATTACGAAAACTATCAGTCTCCATAAAGGATTTAATGCATTCGAAATCATAATTTATACCTGACTCCCTACCTTTGTCGTTCTCCCATCCTTCAGTATTTTCCTGGATACGATCAAGAAGATCCCATTTATCTTCATCCTTCATACGAGTGAATGACCAAGAACAAGAAGTGTCCAATAAATCTTTATCATGATAGGAAAGTCTTGCATAAAAGTTATTGATGACAATATTACTTGGAATCCCATGAACAGGGCATTTGAGCATTAATAATTTCAATCTCCCCCAAGCTTGGGCAATACTTTCTCCCTCATAAGGCCAAAAAGTGAATATAGAATTCCGATCCTTATGAATCTCACTTGGAGGATAAAACTTGTAATAAAAGAGAGGGACAATTTCAGCCCAGCTCAATGAAGGACCATTCTTCAGCAGACTATACCATTCAGCAGCTCTGCCATCCAGCGACAGAGTAAATAATTTCCTTTTAATAATGTCCATCGAAATACCTGCACACTTGAACAAACCGCATAGTTCATGTATATAAAGCAAATGATTACCAGGATGAACAGTTCCATCATAGCGGTTATCCATAATACGTCCAACAATTTTCGTAGGTATTTTAAATGGAACAATCTCAGCAGATGGAGGATCATCTACTACCGTAGCAGTGGTAGTAGTCCTCCCAAACAGCGAACCAAATGGATTTGACTCCATAACAGTCATTACAGTAAATAATTTCCTTACCAATTTCCTTACCAATAGCGCTTCACTCCTCGGCAACGGCGCCAGAAAATAGTCTTGATGACCCACAAGTATAGGGGGTGTATCGCAGTACTTTCGATAAATAAGAGTGTCGAACCCAACGAGGAGCAGAAGGTGCTGGCAAGTAGTTTTGATCAAGAATTCACTGTAAAAGCTAGCAGACAGGTTTTCAGTAGTATTCGAAACAACAGGTAAAAACAGTGCAAGTAAATAAACGAGCGCGGCAACAAATGCAGCGAGTGGCCCAATCCTTTTGAGTGCAAAGGACAAGCCGAGTGTGTTACTTATAAGAGACAAATGTTCCTGAGGACACATGGGAATTTCGTCAAGTGCTTTCGCTTCGTGCAACTGGTTAATCTTCATTGTTTTGATAAGTGTTGTGTGGGTGAATCTATGCTAACGCACCGCCCTTCCTAGGACTAATACGCACTTGTGATTATACCCCCTGCAAGCATCCGCGAATGCAGAAAAGTAATTAAGATAAATCTAACCACAGCTTTAAACTCTGAGACCCTACGCTCCCTCGTGCACTATCTTACTAACGGGGGTTCAGGTTTCTGTCACTCCGGCAACCCCTCAACTAGCAAGCTAGGTACACGATGCATTCCCCTAGGCCCATAAAGGTGAAGTGTCATGTAGTCGACGTTCACATGACACCACTAGAAGAATGACACCACAACTTAAATATCAAACCATTAAATATTAACGCAGCATTATTTCACTACTAACAACATGACTTCCCATGTCCTCAAGAACTACAAACTACTCACAAGACATCATATGGATCATGATCAGAGATGATATGGCAATGAATAACAATCTGGACATGAACACTAATCCACCAAACAAACTCAATAGCATCAATAACAAGGAGTAATCAACACCGGGAGAGTCTCCCCAATGAACTAGACAAGGTACAGCCCTAGATGCTACAGCAAGATGGATGTGGAGTCGGTGGAGATGATGGTGATGGCGCAGTGGATGATGGTGATGATGATCCCGATGAAGTCCAGCGTGATGACGATGACGATGGCGATGATTTCCCCTCTCCGGGAGGGAATTTCCCCGGCAGGATCTCCCTGCCAGAGAGCTCTTTCTCTCTCGGTGGTTTCCGTCCCGTGGAGGCGGCGGAATATTTCGTGGACGTACCCCCGTGCTTAGGTTTTTGGGAGGCAGATATACGCGAAGAGGCAACCTGGGGGTTGGACCCAGGTGGCCACGCCATAGCTGGGCGCGGCCCACAGGCCAGCCGCGCCCAGGTGTGGCGTGGGGCCCACCTGGCCCACCTGGCTGCCTCCTTTTGGCTGCCTCCGGCATCTGACATTATAAGACCTCCAGAATTGGTTTCGTGATTTTTGGAGTTCCGCTGATATGTTGACTTGACGACGCTTTTTCCAGCAGAAACCTGACTCCGGAAGGATAATCCCCAATAATCATCAAACATGCAAAATAAGGCAAAATAACATAAGTATCATGTACTAATATGAAATATAAGGATAGATAATGACAAATTATGATATAAAATAGTGATGCAAAATGGACGTATCACAACCCATTCAGAAAAGCATTTTGGGTATCAGTCTGGCGAAGAAACCAACCAAGAGTAACAACCAAAGAAAGCAGAAGATGAATAGTGGTAGGCTTGACAGCATGGCCGATTGTATCTTCTTAGTCCAATCCATAGCGTTGTTTGAGCCCCTTAGCAACAAGAAGAGCTTTGTAAGGCTCAATAGTTCCATTAGCATGACACTTTATCCTTAACACCCATTTGGAGTTGATAATGTTGAAGCCAGAACATGGAACCACAAGTTCCATGTATTATTTTTGTGTAAGGTATTAAAATCCTGCTCCACAGCTGCACGCCAGTGAGGAACACTAAGAGCTGCACGCTGCCATCTAAACTACCGTGCCATTGGTGTGTTGTTTGGGTAGGCGCACCGCACACCACGAAGGCCAGGGGTCACACACCGTAGAGAATTCGGCGACAGTGGCACGAGCGGCTCCAAAAAGAGCCCGAGCAAAGAAGCAAAGGCCGGCTCGATTCCAGGTGGAGAAGGCACGAGCCTGGAGGCGAGCTAGCTGAAGTTTCACCCTCTAATCCTAACCTAATTGAAGAAATGTTTTTTTTTTCCTATTAGCAATAAGAAAACACCATTACATGGTTATACAACCATCTCTCAGAACGTGATCCTCTATTTCCCTAGAGTGTAACCAAAAAAGTATTCACGTGCAAAATTTATTACACATACTCTTTAATAATTTACGTTTTCTTTCAGAAGTTACTAACCCGTGAGTCGCACGGGATGAATAATAATAATAATAATAATAGAGAAGTGATAGATAATATACAATTATTTTCTTTTGTAAGTTTGTGTGGATCTCTTTATGCAACGACGTGTATCTCCTATGGCCATACGAGTTAACTGAAATCTTCTTTACAAAAAATAAGGCCTACTAATACAAGTTTGCTATTTCTAACGTGAAATGGAAACAACTGGTTCTATAACGACAGCCAGAATCAAGTTTTAAACATTATGATTCTGGTAGTGATAACAGTTGCTAAGTCGAGTGAGCTACATGCACTCTCATAATAACCCTTATCTCTCTTGGTCGCTAGATCAAATGTGTGAGATCATGAATGCCTGTGTTATAATGCACAACATGATCATCGAGAGTGAGCGAGATACAAGGAGGCCATTGATCAATGAGGTGTCTGATTACCAGGGACCTATGGCCCCAGCCACAGCCGGGCGTGCCAACATAGTTTTCTGAATTTCTTTCCATGCACTGGGAAATTCGTGATGAAACAAGACACGAGCACCTACGCAATGACCTCATGGTGCACTTGTGGGCGATCAAAGCAAACAATGTAGCTCAACCAGAGGTGGTTTAAGATTTCCATGTGTTGTTCTCGGGAACTTAAATAATTTGCATTAGAATTGTTGCAATAACTTACATTTTCTATATTTGAATAACTATTGAACTTTGCAATGAAGGTTTTCTAGAATTTAGATAAATATGATCAAAAACAAAATTGGGATGTTGGTTTAGGGGGTGCCGCTGTAGGAAGCACCCCCCATTGTGCCGAACATCTATCCGGCATCTCCCAATTGGGCCTCAATTGGGGGTGCCGGACGGAATTTGGAGGGTGCCGCTGGAGATGCTCTAATCCTAACCTAATTGAAGAAATGCACTTTTCCTATTAGGAATAAGAAAAAACCATTACATGGTTATACAACCATCTCTCAGAACACGATCCTCTATTTCCCTATAACGTAACCAAAAAAGTATTCACGGACAAAAAATATTACTCATACTCTCTAATAATCTACATTTCTTTCAGAAGTTACTAACCTGTGAGTCGCACGGGATGAATAATAATAAGAGTGAAGTGATAGATAATATACAATTGTTTTCTTTTGTAAGTTTGTGTGGATCTCGTTATGCACGATGTGTGTCTCCTTTATACGGCCATACAAGTTAACTGAAATCTTTACAAAAAAATGAGGCATACTAATACAAGTTTGCTATTTCTAACGTGAAATGAAAATAACTAGTTCTATATCGACATAAAGAATAAAGTTTTGAACATTATGATTCTGGTAATGATAACAGTTGCTAAGACGAGTGAGCTACATGCACTCTCATAAATGGCAGAAATGTAGTGAGTGAAAGATAATACTCTCTTTGCGAGTAGTATTTTGCGAAGTCAAATTTTACTTCTTTAACCAAGTTCTCAGAGATAAACATTACAATCATATGAGAACCTGCCTGTGGTAGAATGGTTAGAAGGGTGGATGTACCCCAGCCCAACAGAGTTCAAATATCAGATTTGACATTGGTGTTGCTCATTTAGGCGAAATATTCTTCAGTGGGAGGCGACGTTCCCGTCGACAGCGAGGCGCCTGTGGTGACTTCGTCAATCTCAAAAGCCGATGACTGGCTCAGTCTTTCGGAGGTGCTCATAGGGGTAGGGTGTGTGCGCGTGTTCATAGGGGTGAGCGTGTGCACGTGTATGTGAGTGTCTGCCTTATACAGTGTTTTGCAAAAAAAAAAAAATTACAATCATATGAAATACTAAATAAATTAAATACAAAAGTATATTTCATGATGAATTTAATGATACTGATCTTATATTATACATGGTAATGATGTTTACAAAATACCTGGAACAGTCACGTTTGACTTTCCAAAGAAAATAATACACTTTAACAGATGGAAATACTCCCTCCGATCCATATTAGTGGGCATAGCTTTGTCTAAATTCATATGTATGTATCTAGTTAAGTATTTAGACTAGATACATGTGTATCTAGACAAAGTTGTGCCCACTAATATGGATCGGAGGTAGTAGTTTTTTTCACAAGAGGGTTACATAATCGATTTGGATTTCGACATGACTAGCTTGGTAGGCAGCAGCATGAGTACCGTATACATACTACATAGTCACCCTCCTCGCTCGGGAAACACGCCAGTGTGTTGTGTCATGATCCAGATGATGGTGGTGAGCTCACCACCCCGACTGAGCTGCTTGGCATGGGAGTCTCGACTGCACCTGACAGACGCATAGATGAGCAGACGCACCCACACGTCGAGGATGAGGTCTAGCATATTGGTAATGTATAATCCTTTTTCCGAGAACAACTCTTCCGCGCAGTACTGATCAAGTTTCTTCTCGATTTTTGACAACTCTGACGGTGACATCTCCGGGTCAAATACCCCTACCCGTCTTAGCATCCTGATGGCACATCGAGTGCCGTCGGAAAGAATAAGACTCGAAAGAGTGTCAACCTTTTCTAGCAGGATGGCAACAAGCTCCTTCTCGTCGACATTTGGTATACGACTGGTGCCCCTATCACCCCATAATGTATCCAGAGCATCGCGGGTATCTTCGTACAGGCTGCGGAACTTGAGTCCCGGTACCATGCCGGGCCGCACAGCGATCAGGAACAACATGTAATTCGACACCGCCCTTATCACCTCCTCAGTCTCTGTCCGCCCATATTCTTTGGCGCACCTTAGGAAAACTTCCGTGGAGATGTGCCAGACAAGGACGAGCTCTTCAATTTCTGGATCAAAGCCCAGAGCTAGGTCTAATTCCCTTCGCCTCAAGTGACCATATCCAGAATCAATTGGCGTGGGCCTCATGCACACGCCCTTCTCGTCACGTATCAGTGACCAGATCTTATTAAACAATACTCTTCCAACTTTCGAGTCCACATCAAATCCCCTGCCCGGCCCCGCGTAACAGTGCTCGTTCCAACTTTCTTCCAACCATATACTCTTGGCCAGCTTGCTGCATCGATTCTTGGTGTCATGAAAGTCGCGCAGCAAGTTGTGTTACCCGATGATGCCCGACCATAACCTGTAGCTGCTTGGCTCCTTGATAAAGGGCTTTGACACAGAGAGCCGGGAGGTATCCAGATACACAACCAAGCGACGGATCTTCTTCCATCCCCCCCCGGCAAATAACCGGATGCTTGACCCAATGCCATCTTGTACGTTTGAAGAACGCATGCGCCCATGTCGACCCTATTGCCCTGAGAAGCCACGCCACATCGAGGACGAGAGTCGTCCCCAGCAATGCGTAGCTGATATGGACATCTCTAGTATGGACCTTCTGATCTCTGTGGCGGAACCAAAACAGCGAGAGCGCGACGGCGGTGAGGAACGGCGACACCACACGGATGCCGTAGCCACCCCAAGTGTGGACCATGGCTGCCTTGGTGTACACCATGTCGTACATGAGGGAGAGCTCCAGCTCCACCACCTTGCGCATAGCCCTCCATTCAAAAGCTGCAGCTCGCTTACGAATATCCTTGTTCACCGAATAATCAGTAAAGGCACCCTTGCAGAAATCGAACAGCTCGTGAGCAACCCGCAGCAGCGGGCTCTCATCATCTTCCTCCGAATCACCTTCGGTTTCCCAAGTTGTTGGCTTGAATGAGCTCCGGATGCTATCCAAGTTGCCTCGGCTTAGCGCCCACGCACTCTCCACATACTTGAAAATTGCCAGGAGGAGCATGATCCAAGACGCCGGGCGCAAGGTCCCGGCAGCACTGTCGACATGTATATACCTGTATAAGATTAGGATGGCTCCCAGCGACTGCAAAGGGACGAGCACCGCCACACGCCCTGAGAGCGCATTGTCCTCCATGCTGTAGGCACTCATGTTGTCCGGCCGAGCAAGGTGCAGCAATAGGAACGGCACCCAGAATGCGTAGAGCTGCTTCTCGCGTGGCGCGGTGTCGATGTACAGGTTGCCGAGGACATATGTGGGCGCCCAATTGTTCACCTGGTACGCGAACCACAGGAAAAATCTACGCGCAACATAGGCTTGGCGCCGGCGGATCCCGGAGAAGAAGACCAGGATGAGATGCGCGGCTAGGCTGGAGAGAACCACTCCCTGGAACACCCCGGAACTCACATTCGTCACCAGATGTTCAACCCAGTTATCTGCGGCCATTGAACCTGTATATGCATCAGATAACTATATGAACTACGTCCCGGACATCACCTATATATACGCTAATACGCAGGCAGTCATCTATGTTGATAGTATATTTCTCATCCGCGTGCATGCTACCAAGAGAAAGAGAAACATATAGAGGTGTTCATTGTGACGAGATCAGTTGAAACATACTTACCGGAATTCAGCAGGCCGGGAAGCTAGAACGATGGTCGATGGATCGATTGGTGATCGAGTGTTTCCAGTCGAGACTAATGCAACAGTTGCTCCTTGTCTACAGATCTGGAGTACTATGCAGGGTTGACTGCCTCCCAGTCCCACCAATGACAACGTACCTGCGGCAGAGTTAGTCCGGTTTAGTACTTACTTTTTGTTTGTAGTCAGAATTTTGACTTTATGCATTAGATTATGACGCATGATAGCTGTCAGCTGCCAGATTTGTCAGCCGTTTCAAAAACAATTAGCATGTTCATGTTGGATGACTCATGTGGGTGGAGCCCACAAGGTCACAACGGCTTGTTCTTTTGTGCTTTCTCATGGTGCGGTGTACCAGGAGTCGGTAACAACATTGAGATCAATGTGATGGAGAGTTTCTAAAAAAAAAAGTGATGGAGAGCGGCGAGAGAAGAGAGGATGTGGCATGTGCTCCGTGGTGATGGCGGCAGGCACTGGATCATGCCGGTGTGCGGGAGGGAGAGAGTAGGGTTGGATGTGAGAGTTCTGAGGGCTGGCGGTTGGGGATGGGAGTCACTGGACAGGGGAGGGGAAATTGGTCAGGTGGTGAAATGGTGGGATTAGTGTTTCTAGTCTATACACAACTCTCTTTTACCCTACCCACATGTCATGTTCCTTGGCGAGCAACGTACGGGTACTGGTTATGGTTAGTACTAATTCAGAGTTTCAGACCCGTCCCCGCTTTACTCGATGGGACCGGAAAGTAAATCTTGATCAAAATCATCCCCAAATCGGCGAATTAACCAATGGGTACCCGTTTCCACATTTAGGCCTCGTTTGGCAGGCGAGTATGGGCCGGTCTTTCCGTGTAAATTCCCGGTCCAAATAAAGACACCAGAAAACACCCCGAATCTGTTTGGCAGGCCGGGTTCGGTAGGGCTGAGCCCGGAAAAACCCGCGGAACCACGTCGGGTTGGAGTGGATCGAAGACGCGAGGGGGTACTCGCGTTTTGCCGTGTCGCGAGCCAGGCGCAGCAGCTCTGGCGGCGCAGCGGCGACGAAGACGCTCGTCCCCTCCGCCGGCGCCGCCGCCTACTTCTGCCCCGACCTAGATTTCTTCCTCCGCTTCCGGCGCCTCCCTCCCTCGTTCCCGTGACGCCATGTTCGATCCCGCCGCCGCCGACGATCCAGACGCCGCCCTTCAGCACCACCGCGCCCAGCTCTTCCAGCTCTCCTTCTCCGGTGGAATCATGGACTTCTCTCAGGTACGTCTTCTGCCTCGTCCTCCTCTCTTGATCTAGTACTAGGTGTCAATCGGAGTGTCTAGGGTTTTCATATGATTGTGTAGGATGAATTACAAGTTCTTGATTAGCCCAGCATATGGCAGCACTATCATGTTCTTGCTCCTCCCGTGGAACACCAATTTTTGTCCTTAGTTATTCGTTTTATACAATAGATTAGTGATTGATCTACGGCAAAACAGATGCATCGCAAGCCTGAATGAGGCTATCTTCAGCATCGAACTGCTATTCAGTTACTCACTCATAACACCATCGAGATCTCTAACAGTAGAAACGAAAAAAAATGATATACTAGCTAGGAGTACTAAATCAGCTGCAAAATAACTTGAGATACCTAGAAAGAGAGAGATATACATGTTACACACTGTAATGCATCTAATCTCTCTGTTTTTCGCACATTGTGTCCCTTATTGCTATATCCAGTTTTCTGTCTATGGAGCTATCTTGTAATGCTTTCAGGTTTTGTTGGTTTCTTCTTCATTTTTATCTGTTGGTTTAGGTGATTGATATCTGATCTTGTAACATCAGCAGGTGCTGCTGTCAAAGTGTGTTACTTCATGATGCTAGCAGCTAGTGTACAAGGGATGCAAGTGATGTGTCTCACATATTTATGCTGTAGTACACTGGTGAGGTTGCTAGGATATATAACTGGTGCAGTTGTTGATGTTGTTTTCGTGTCTAGTTGCTGGTAGTAGCCGGTGCAAGCTAGGATAGTTTTGTCCTGAATTTTCCATCACAGTTGTTGGTTTTATGAAATCTTTAGAAAAAAAATGATCAATGTAGTCAGCAAAGATGTAGAGCTGAAAATAATGACCATTCAAGCTAACCCTCTGATGATATGATGTGAGCCAGATTAACTTGTGTAGGCTAGGCTTTTCGCATATCTTATTTATGTTCCCTGTTTTACTGAAATCGTCTCACTTGCATTGCTGTACTAGATAGGTAGAAATCTGCTGAAATAGTCTGCAGGCCAGTAAGGTATATATGGTTTAGTTAGAAATCCTTGAAACTAGCAGGATACAATATCTTTGAAACTGTATCACGTATTGTTATGTAGCGCAAGAGCATTCTAGTTGCATGGTGTATGGCATCAATGCATGTGGCATGCATAGAAAATAGTATCTATTGGATTGGCAGCTTTGGCCTAAAAAACTTACTTTAAACTAGCAACAATCTTCGTTGGTGACTTGCTGCAAGTGTGATATTCAGTCCAAAGTAATCTCTAGCCATCTGTAGAAGCGTTTCATATATCTCTAGACATATTTTATGAGATGGGTGAGTTCAGTTTCGTACTGTTAGTCGGTTTGATGTGTATGGTTTCGTAAAAGATACATCTCTTCGGTAGCAATGGCAAGTTGAAATTTGGAAGTAGTGCCTATCACCACTTGTGCTCTGCATTAGCTGAAACATCAATTTTTTTTGGTGCATCTGCTTGATCGTATCTGAAAGTGCTCTCTTATATACTCTCAAGAAATGGAAGATTTTATCGTGTTACTATATCAGTACTAGCTGGCTAGCTGCAAATATTTAATCTACGAGCAGGAACTACAATTTTATTCTGTCATCTACTATATGTGATCGAAATTGTTCTATGTTCTTTTACACACATCGACCAACATTATGCATTATTCTGATCTGGTAGTAAATCTTTGTGCAGGTATGAGCTGAATGTTATGTTGATGTCAAGGGGAATTTGCTGAGAGGATCACCCTTCCATGGAAGGAAGCTGATAGTTTTGTTGTTAGAGCTTAGATGCTTGAAATACTAGTCTTATTTCAAGCGTTTCTAAGTTTTGGGGACCTGTTGTAGTATCAGGCTACAGTTCTGTGTGTTTGTAAATATGTTTTGTGAATATCTGTCTGTTATAATTGTGCATATTCGACTTGATAAATTTGTAGATTTAAGTGGGTCAAATACTGTGAAAATAGATCAGTTTTTATGTGCTATGATTCTGTGAAAAAAGATCACATTTTTAATTGTTGCTGAAACACTTGTCTGCAAAACACTTGTACCAAACAAGTAGATCTGATGGAGGGTTTTGGTGGAGAAGGGGATTGGGAGGGATTGGAGTGTTTGGGTGTGAGGAGTGTTTTCACCGAAAACACTAGGTAATATACACCCCCAAACACCCCAAAACACTCCAGCAGAACAAGGCCTTAGGTGGTACTAAACGAACCCGAAGCTGCGCCTGGGAACTGAGAGCTCCTTTTCAACGCCCACCGCAAAGGTTAGCATGCAAACGCACGTAAAATGTCGCCAACCTGGGCCGCCTTACCTGGGTTCGGTTATGGTTAAAAAAATCGCTGCTGAAAAAAAGGTCCGGTTTTTCATTAAATGTGAGAAATTTCATGAATAAAAAAGATCCCAAAGTTTCAAAAAATCGTCATAAATTTAAAAAATCATGAATTTGAAAAAATGGTTTGTGAATTTAGAATGTTCTAAATTTGAAAAAAAAATCATTTATTTGAAAATGGTTCATGAATATAAAAAATGCTCATCAATTTAAAATGTGTTGAATTTAAAAGTTCATGAATTCGAAAAATGGTTCATTAATTTGAAAATGGTTCATGAAATTAATTTCAAAAAGTTCATGAAATCAAAAAATGGTCCATAAATTTAAAAAATGGTTCGTGAATTTAATTTTAAAAAGTTAATGAATTCAAAAAATGGTTCATAAATTTGAAAAATGGTTCGTGGATTTAATTTTAAAAAGTTAATGAATTCAAAAATTGGTTCAAGAATTTGAAAATGGTTCATGAAACTAAAATGTTTTGAATTTAAAGTTCTTGAATTTTGAAAATTGTTCACAAATTTGAAAAAAATGTTCATGAACCATTTTAAAATTAAGCAGTTATAAATTTGAAGATTTTCGAAAAATATGAACATTTAAAAAAAAATCAAAAATGAAAAATATAGGAAAACAGAAAAAGAAAAAAAGTCAGGAAAAAGAAGGAAGAAAAAACATGTAAAAACTGGCCGGAAGGTACTGTGCGTAAAATCGGAAAGAACGAGCACCATACTTGACCGGCCCACTTAACGATCGCGTAGGCATTTCCCTGCTAACCTTTGCAGCGCGAATCCTATACATCGCCTTACGGCGACGCTACCGGCGTGCGGCGCCGTAAGGGATGCGGGACGCGTCGCTTCGCGGGCCGGCCTAGTTCGGTGTTTTTTCTCGTTTTCCTTCTTTCTCAGTTTCTTTTATTTTTCTTTTTCTTTTTTCTGTTGTATTTCTTTTCTTTTCTGTTTATTTTCGTTTGTTCTTTTTATTTTCAATTTTTTTTCATATTTTTTCAGAAATTGTTCAAAATAGAAAAAAAATTCAGATTCAAGTTTTTGTTCAGATTCAAATTTTTTCAGATTTGAAATTTTGTTCACACTCGGATATTGTTCAGATTCGAAACTGTCTAGATTTGAAACTTTATTCGGATTTGAAAATTGTTCAGATTTTAAAATTGTTCGGATTTTATTGTTTTGTTCAGATTTGATTTTTGTTAAAATTTGAAAATTGTTCAGTTTTTAATTTTTGTTCATTTGATTTTTTGTTAGATTTGAATTTTTTTTAGTATTGAAATTTGTTTAGATTTGAAAATTGTCCAGATTTTAAATTTGTTCGGTGTTGGAATTTGTTCGGATTTTATTTTTGTTCGCATTTTGAAATTTGTTCACTTCTAAAACCGTTCAAAATAATTTTCGTTCAAGATAATTTTCGTTCTTTAAAATCGTTCAAAAATTGTTTCCGTTCCACCTCTTTTTCTGTTCACTTTTAAAATCGTTCAAAAATAGTTGCCGTTCAAGCCCATTTATGTTCATTTTTTAAAATCGTTCAGAAATAGTTTCCATTTACTAGCCTTTTCTGTTCAATTTTAAAATCGTTCCAAAATAATTTTCGTTCAAAATAAATTTTGTTCACTTTTAAAATCGTTCAAAATAATTTTTGTTCAAAATAGTTTTCGTTCACTTTTAAAATCGTTCACAAATAGTTTCCGTTCCACCGCTTTTTTCTGTTCACTTTTTAAATCATTCAAAAATAGTTTCCGTTCACCCCTATTTCTGTTTATTTTAAAATCGTTCAAAATAGTTTCCCTTTAGTAGCCTTTTCTGTTCAATTTTAAAATCGTTCCAAAATAATTTTCGTATAAAATAATTTTTGTTCACTTTTAAAATCGTTCAAAATAATTTTTGTTCACTTTTAAAATCGTTCAAAAATAACTTTCGTTCATAAACATTTTTTCTTTCAAGCATTAAAAATTGTTCAAATGTTAGATTCCGTTCACTTTGTTATTCATTCACTCGTATTTTCCGTTCACTCATTTATTATGTTCACGTTTTTAAAATCGTTCAAATCTTTTGTTTTCCGTTCATGTTTTTAAAATCATTCAAATCTTAATTCCCATTCACTCTGAAAATCGTTCAAATATAGTTGCTTTGTTTTTCCATAGTTAGCTGATTCGTTTCATAATCTTTGATTTTTTCACCTAAGTTGCATCCTTTTTCAATGGTTAAGTTTCAAGACTTACGTGAAGCCTACAAGCCAAAGTACAGCTGAACGAAAGCCTACAAGCTGATTCGTTTCATTTTAAACTATTTTAAGCTTGTACAAACACGCAGATGGTACGACTGAACGAGATTTTCGTGCGCATAAAAGAAATAGTAGTAATAAATGACCGAAGAAGCAGTCTAGCGCGCGCAAAGTAAAGCGAAGAAAGAGCGGCGAAGAAACAGTGTAACACGCGACGCCCGAGGGCACATGGGCCGAGCCCAATAAGGTGTCCCTGTAGGTGACGCCACTAGGATCCGTCGCCTTAAGGCGACCTAATGGAGGGAGCGCCTTTGCGTCGCCTCAAGGCGACCGGTTAAACGAGCGTCGCCTGCTAGTACCTCTTGATGGCCTCGGCCCATTTTCCCTGGCGGAACTGTTTTTTCGTTGTGACGACCGATCGAACCAGCCTAGCTTGCTCCACTCATGTCTCATGGGGAAGATCGATCAAATCCTCGTCACGTACTAGTAGATTGCTCCACTGTCTGTGGCAAAAATCGTTCAATTGTGGGTTAAAAAAATTGTACTAATTCACCCAGTAGTCCTATTTTCAAGCGCCGAGAACAGAAATGTTTCCTGAAACACTAGCCATTGAAATACATATCTAATAGACTACTTTAAAAAGTTTGTCCGAATACGTTTTTTGTATTTGAAAAGCTGTACTTAGTTTATTTTGCACCAATAAAAACATGAAGGAGAAGTATCAGAAAAAGTCCGGTGAACGAAAATCTAATTTTGAACGATTTATTAACCGAAAAAAATGTATGTTGAAACGGAAAGTATTTTTGAACAATTTTAAAAGTGAACAAAAAAGTCTATGAACGAAAACTATTTTTGAAAGATTCTAAAAAATAAACAGAAAAAAATGGGGTTGAACGGAAATTGGTTTTGAACGATTTTAAAAAGTGAAAAAAAAGGCCGGTGAACGAAAATCTATTTTTAAATGATTTTAAATAAGTGAACAGAAAAAATGTCGTTGAAATGGAAACTATTTTTGACCAATTTTAAAAGTGAACAAAAAGGTCGATGAATGATTCTAAAAATTGAACAGAAAATGGGGGAGAACGGAAACTTTTTTTGAACGATTTTAAAAACATGAACAGAAAAGGCCGGTCAACGAAACTTTTTTTGAATGATTTTTAAAAAGTGAACAGAAAAAGGCCGGTGAACGAACTTATTTTTCAATGATTTTAAAAAATGAACAGAAAAATGGGGTGAACAGAAACTATTATTGAATGATTTTAAAAGTGAACAAAAAACCGGTAAACGAAAACTATTTTTGAACAATTTTAGAATATGAACAGAAAATAGGTGTGAACGGAAAGTCTTTTTGAACGATTTTAAAAGTGAACAAAGAAAGCCGGTAAACGAAAACTATTTTTGAGCGATTTTAAAAAAATTAACAGAAAAATGAGGGGTGAACGGAATCTTTTTTGAACGATTTTAAAAGTGAACAGAAATTTGTGCGATTTTAAAAAATGAACAGAAAATAGGTGTGAACGGAAACTATTTTTGAACGTGAACAGAAAAGGCCGGGAATGAAACCTATTGTTTAACTATTTTAAAGTGAACAAATTTTGGATCTGAACAAAATTCGAATCAGAATTTTTTTAAAATCGGAACAAATTTCGAATTTGAACAAATTTTAAAAATCGGAACAATTTTAAAATTAAACAAATTTAAAATCTGAACAAAATTGAACAAAAATTCAAATCTATAAATTTTTTAGTTTAAACTTTCTCCAATTTTATTTTTTGAAAAGACAATGAAAAGAAAAACAGAAACAGAAAACAAAAAAAAAGAGAAGAAAAGAAAAGGAAAGAAAAAGTCACCTGATGGGCCGGCCCGGTTGCGTCCGTCGTGCGCTTCCCTTACGGCGACGCGTGCATGGAGCGTCGCCCGTAAGGCGATATATAGGAGGAGGTCCGAGGTCCCCTTTGCAGCGGGCGTTGAATAGGCCGACGTTTGGGCTTCGAAGTTGGAATTCTGGAGACGATACAAGCCCACAACTAAATATCAAACGATACAAGCCAACGACGCCTAGACGGGCCAGTAACCTTGCTGGTAAAGGCCATCGAACTCTCCACTACTGGTGATTCCGACTGAAGAACACAAGACGAAATCAATTGTCGAGCAATCGCGGCTTCTTCAAGTTGCAACGCAGGGAAGAAAAATTATCGGGGATCTTAACTAGTACGAAGGTTTGAGTTCGATGGCCTGCTTGCAGCTAAAGAAGGGGCGGTGTGTTTTAATTTGAGGAGGGCTGCTGCTATGCTGTCTAACAGTAACCGAGAACGGCTCGCCGGAACACTATCTAGCATATTCGACCAGCGGTTTTAGTTCACCGGCCAGGTGTCGGTACGCAACGATTACTCGTCCGCTCCCGCTGAAATAGTTCTGACGACCTGAGCAGCTGAGCAGCATCTAAAAAATGGTTAAGATTTCAATACTGTAATACGAAGAAATGGGAGTTTTGGTTCACCGTTGCAACACGTACTATAGTAAATGGCAACTCCGGTGACCTGATCCGCATCTACTGTTTCAGAGAGGAGATGACACAAAAAGGCTAGTAAATGGAAAAGAAATTTCAACAATATAAAGATGAGCTCCAGTAAACTGATCCGTAACTGAAATTTCAGAGAGAGACAGGCAAAAGATGGAACATGAACTCCGTTCCAAAATGGAATGCGCCGTCTGTGGGAATCGAACCCACGACCACGTGGTTAAAAGCCACGCGCTCTACCAGCTGAGCTAAGACGGCTATTTGGCAATTATTACGAAGAACTGTCTGTAATGAGAAACCGTCGCAGAATCTGTTATATCATTGGGGAATTGTTGTCAGAGAAATTCTGTTTGTTATTCCAAATAAAAGCTAATTAAAATCCTTAAGTTATGATTGTCATATGTTCTACTATGTGATGTTATGTACTTATGCCACTCAATTAACAAAAAAATATATCCAAACTTCCAAGCATATAGGGATGAAAGTAGTTATACTAATCGCCAAGCTGAACCTGGTACGCTGCTCGGGTGTATTAATTGTGTGTATTATATATAATTTCCAGTGGCCATTGTACATGATTATCCTTTGTATGGCAGAATCTCAATTTTGGATATGTAACCTGTCAATGTTAGCTCTGTTTACGAGATAAATGTGGTGCCTTAGGTCGACCTCTCACGAGTACCACTTGCACGTTGATTTTGTACATCTTCATATAGCCTAGAAATTTGTTAAATGTACTTCCTGGAGAATGCAAAAGATCTTAAGTTTTTAATGATACAAGCAACAAGAAACAAATCATCTATTCACCTACAGTCTCTAAGCTACTTATATCAAATTTCTTGTACAACACTATTTGCATTTTGTCTAATCGTGAAAGCCCATCAACTCTTGGCCTCACGTGAGTTCTGTGGGACGTTTGTCTCTGGATTTCGCTGCGGGAGTTGGAATGAAAGAAGAAATAATCTATACATACTCATTGGTTCCATATTGTTAGACAGATGGAATTGATCTTGAAGAAATAGGCTTTCGCCCCGCTATATAAATATAGCAACCACACGGTACAACTTTGAGTCCACAGCTGGGGCAAAACAGCACAGTCAAGCCCAAAAGAAAAGAAAGAGAAAAGAAGAGAAAACAAGGCCGACATCGGCGGATCAACGAAAACGAAAACAAATCGCAACCGCTGCGTCCTCTCCGGAGTAATCCCACCACGATCTAGCACTCTGAATCGCCGCGTACCAAGCAACACCTTCAAGAAGGAATGCGACGACAACGACACTGCTGCCCGGACTGGTCCTGGGGTTTCCCCCGGTACGCTCTGAGGTGTGGGGAAGAGGTACACCCGACGCCCTCCAGGAAGGAAGGGTGACTGATACGTCCAAAACGTATCCACTTTTCCGAACACTTTTGCTATTGTTTTTCCTCTAACTTGTGTAATTTGGATACAACTAACACGGACTAACGCTGTTTTCAGCAGAATTGCCTTGGTGTCTTGTTTTTGTGCAAAAAGTCAAAGTTTCTGGAAAATTCCAGAAATTCTATTTTTCCAGAAGACCCACGGAGCCAGAAGATGAAGCGAGGAGGGTGCACAGGGGCACCACACGCACCTCGGCGCGGGTGGGCCCTGGCCACGCCGAGGGGTGGTGTGGCCACCCTGTGTGGCCCCCGACGCTCCCCTTTGGACTACATATTGCCTCTGACCTAAAAACTTCGGGGGGATCGACGCTTTTTCCAGAAAATCTCCAGAGCTCCGCCGCCATCGAAAACCCTATTTCGGGGATCAGAAACTCCGTTCTGGCACCCTGCCGGGACGGGGAATTGGAGGAGATCATCGCCATCATCATCACCGCCGCCTCTCCATCGACCATCCATGACTCCCCCATCCATGTGTGAGTAATTCCCCGCTGTAGGCTGAAGGGGATGGTAGGGATTGGATGAGATCATTCATGTAATAATTGTGAGATTGTTAGGGCATGGTGCCTAGTATCCATCGGTAGTACTTTATGTCATTGTTGCAACTTGTTATGCTTAATGCTTGACACTAGGGCCCGAGTGCCATGATCTCAGATCTGAACATGTTATTGAATCATGAGAATAATTATTGTTTTGGATCATATCTATGAGTTGTATACACACGTCACTGTCCGGAACCCGAGCCCCAAAGTGACAGAAATTGGGATAACCGGAGGGGATAACGTGAGGATCACATGTGTTCATGGAGTTTTAATGCTTTGCTCCGGTGCTTTATTAAAAGGAGCATCTTAATTACCAGTAGTTTCCCTTGAGGCCCCGCTGCAAACGGGTTGGTAGGACAAAAGATGTTGTGCAAGTTTCTCATTGCGAGCACGTACGACTAAATACGGAACACATGCCTATGATTGATTATTACTTGGATACTTTATCATTATTACTTGCAATTGCCCTATGTATGATTATTTCATGAATTATCTTATCCATGCAACGCCCGTTCATCCATCCCTATGCCTAGAGTGTTTTTAATCCTGCTGTCTACTTCAATTATTACTGCTGCTTTTATTTTACTGCTGCTATTATTTCACTACTGCTACTGTCATAAAACTGTTGCTACTGATAAACTGTGTCGAGCAAGTCTACTTCCAGGTGCAGCTGAACAGACAATTCATCTGTCAAGGCTTATAAATATTCTTTTGCTCCCCTTGTGTCGAATCAATAAATTTGGGTTTTACTTCCCTCGAAGACTGTTGCGATCCCCTATACTTGTGGGTCATCAAGACTATTTTCTAGCGCCGTTGCCGGGGAGCATAGCTCTATCTATAAGCTCACCAGGGAGTCGTATTGTTCGCTGCAATTCATTAAAGGAGCACCTTAATTACCAGTAGTTTCCCTTGAGGCCCCGCTGCAAACGGGCTGGTAGGACAAAAGATGTTGTGCAAGTTTCTCATTGCGAGCACGTACGACTAAATACGGAACACATGCCTATGATTGATTATTACTTGGATACCTTATCATTATCTGCAATTGCCCTATGTATGACTATTTCATGAATTATCTTATCCATGCAACGCCCGTTCATCCATCCCTATGCCTACAGTTTTTAATCCTGCTGTCTACTGCAATTATTACTGCTGCTTTATTTTACTGCTGCTATTATTTCACTACTGCTACTGTCATAAAACTGTTGCTACTGATAAACTGTGTCGAGCAAGTCTACTTCCAGGTGCAGCTGAACTGACAAATCATCTGTCAAGGCTTATAAATATTCTTTGGCTCCCCTTGTGTCGAATCAATAAATTTGGGTTTTACTTCCCTCGAAGACTGTTGCGATCCCCTATACTTGTGGGTCATCAAGACTATTTTCTGGCGCCGTTGCCGGGGAGCATAGCTCTATTTATAAGCTCACCAGGGAGTCATTGTTCGCTGCAATTCATTCATCATGGGTAAACCTCGTGATGATAAGGTTCATATTGCCATCCACTACAAGGAGAGGTACAACTCTGAACACTTCTGCTGCTCTTGATTCACCGTCTGTTATAAGTCAACTTGTCACACCACCACATGCACATGCTTCACGTGCTGCTACTTCTGCTGAATCTGAGAATGTTTCTGATGAATTTGATGATGCTTCTACTGTGCTTGATGAAAGAGGTTCACTAGGTCCTTTTCTAGATGCTACAATTGCTAAATCTAAACAACTTGAAAATACTGAAACACCTAATGAAACTCCTGTTACACCTGCTTATTCACCTGAAACGAGAGAAACTACTAGTGATGATCTTGAGGAAACTTATGTTGAACTTGATGATGACTTTATTGATGAATGCATGAATTGTGACCTCTAAAGATGTTAATGCTATTAAAAATCTTCTTCAAAGACGTGCTGTCAACTATAAACTTTCTCCTGATGCTAAATTTGCTACATCTCCCATAAATATAAAAGATAAAGATTATGATTTCTCTGTGGACTTGTCTTTTATAACTATTGCTGAGAAAGAACCTTTTCGAGGAACTGAAAATGAAAGTGCTGTAGAACATATGAACACTCTCTCTACTTTGAGTAGTTTGTTTTCTGATGATATTAAGAAACGCAGTTACTTTGTTACTAAAATTTTCCCTTTCTCATTGAAAGATGAAGCTAAAACTTGGTTTAATGATTTATCTCCTGGATCTATTGAGAGCCCTATGGGTTTAGTCAATGCTTTCTTTCAGAAATATTTTCCTGCTAGTGCTCAACATGCTGCTTTACAGAAAATCTTTAACTTTAAGCAAAATGAGGAGAGAAAATGCCTGAATCTTGGGCAAGGTTTTGTTCTTTACTTAGAGCTCGGCCTGGACATCAACTAGCTAAAAATGAACTTCTTGATATATTTTATAATGGACTAACTGTTGAATCTAGGACATACCTGGATAGTTGTGCTGGTTGTGTTTTCAGGAAAAGAACTCCAGATGAAGCCGAGGAATTACTGGCTAAGATAAGCCAAAATCATGATGATTGGACCCTGCCTGAACCAACTCCGGTACCTACACGAGGAAAAGAGGATGATTGAATTAAAAGATGAAGAAATGAGAGAAGCCAAGAAATCTCTTAAGGAGAAAGGTATTAAATCTGAAGATGTGAAAAATCTTCCACCTATAGAAGAATTGTGTAAGCCAATTCCTCACTCATCTACAGTTGAGGTACACTCTCTCCAACGCTTTGATGATTGAGATATCCCTTATTCTAAACCTCCTGATCAATGCTTAGATGAGTTTGATAATTTATTGTTAAGCAAAATAATTTCAATATGAGAATAGAAAATAGCTTCATAAAGAATTTCATGTCATTAATCATTTGCATGATGTTTTGGAAAGAACTTCTAATGATGTTAAAATACTTATTAAACATTTTCATATGGTTCAAACTCAAATTGAACAATTGACTAAAGTGCAAAAAGATTTGCTAGTTAATGCTTCTAGAGAAAATGATAAACATGCTTTTGTTATAGCAACTAGAGGTGGTGCTTCCACTCAGGATCCTCTGTATCCTGAGGGACATCCTAAAAGAATTGAGCAAGATTCTCAACAAACTAATGAAACTACTACTCCTTCTAAGAAAAAGAAGAAGAAGAAACATAAACATGTTGAGGAATCTCCTGAACCTATTAAAGACAATGAGCATGTTAATGATCCAAATAGTATATCTATCTCTGATGCTGAAACTGAGAGTGGTAATGAACATGCTAATGATAAAGATAAGAACGATGCTTCTGATAAAGAGGAAAGTGAAGACCTGAAAAGCATTCTAAAAACAAAAAGTACACTAAAGAAGATTTTCTTGCTAAGAAACATGGTAATGAAAGAGAACCTTGGGTGCAAAAACAAATGCTTTTTCCTAATAAGAAACACAAATCTAAGGAAGAAGAGCATTATAATAAATTTTGTGAATGGATGAAACCTTTGTTTTTGCAAATTCCTTTGACTGATGCTATTAAGTTGCCTCCTTATTCAAAGTACATGAAAGATATTGTCTCTAACAAGAGAAAGATTCCTAGTGAAGAGATTTCTACTATGCTTGCTAATTATTCTTTCAATGGTAAGGTTCCAAAGATTCCTAGAGAAGATATTGGCTCTATCAAAAATAATTATGTTAGAACTGCCTTATGTGATTTAGGGGCAGGGGTAAGTGTCATGCCTTTTTCTCTTTACAAAAGGCTTTATTTGGAAAAATTGATACCAACTGATATATCTTTACAAATGGCTGATAAATCTACTGCCGTTCCTATTGGTATATGTGAAGATGTTCCTGTTCAAGTGGCTAATAATTGCTTAATATTAACTGATTTTGTTGTGCTTGAAATGCCTGAAGATGATAATATGTCTATTATTCTTGGGAGACCTTTTCTTAACACTGCAGGAGCTGTTATTGATTGCAACAAAGGAAAAGTGACTTTCCATGTTAATGACAAAGAACATACTGTTTATTTTCCCAAGAAGCTGAACAAGATATTTGGAGTGAATACAATTACCAATCTTAGAAGTATCAAAGTGGGAAGTATTGATTGCCCTATATATGAACCTCATGAAGAATTTCAATATATTATGATTGGATCTATAGCTATACAATTTAAGGTAAAATGATTGTTCAATGTGGTTTAATTCTTTTATGTCATATAAAATGTATTTGGTGGCAAGACTTCATCAACCTTGTTAACAAATATGTTTTACATGCATAAAATTGCTAAACAACATTTTTCTTTCTCCCCTTTGTTTTTTACTACTGTTTTGCTACTGAAATTTGCAAAGTTAAGCAATGCTTGGTCTTTGCATAAATTCATTTTTTGCTTAGTTTTCATTGTTTAAAGCACCCAGAAAAAGTCAGAAATAAAAGTTTTCAAAAAAATTATGCAAAAAAATTCTACAAGTCCTAGTTTTTAAAGAGGAACGTGGGAGTACCAGAGAGTGACCAGGGGGACCCATGTCATATCCCAAAATTGTAACCAATGTATTAGTCAAAACTTTGGGATCAATAAAAACTTTTGCTGTATAATTAGTGTTTGATTTCTTCTTGATTGATTGTCTTGCTTGTTTGATTTAATTAAACATTTGGAAAACAAAACAAATGAAATAAAATGGGAATAACATCCCTCCCATTACTTGTGATCCCAAATCAATCCAATAAAGAAACAAATATTTCCCTCACCCAACATTCAGAGAAGTGATGATTTTAATCACTCCTAATTTATTCCTACTACTTTTCTCTCTCAAATAAATAATTTCAAATCCTAAATTTAAAATTATATTTCCTTCTTTATAATTCTAAATCATCAAAGATGTCAAGGTAAACTTGCAAAATAAATACCAAAACAAGATCACAAACCTTGATAAATCTAAATGAAGCAAAATATGAAAATAATTCACTGAAATTCAAATTTGAATTTGGTTCAGGCATTATGTCGAACACCTTTTGGGCAGAGATCAACTCTTCTCCAAAACCGAGTTTGATCAGCTCGAATTCGAGCAAATTCCTGCAAATTACTCACCTCTCTCATTCCCTCTCACCTCCCTGATCCTTCTTCTCACTTCTGGAAGGAAAGAAGCTGCACGAGAGCGACATTTTGGCGCGTAGCCATTGGCGGCCACGAGCTCCTGCACATGTCCGTGCACCCCTACGGGAGCTAGACGAAGGAGAGCACGGGAGCGTGCTCTGCACCGCGCCGTCCATCCCCTCTGCCTCACCGCGCGCTTCGACAAGGGGGAGAGCACCTGGGGAGGCTCTGCACCCGTGCACTGCGAGGGAACGCGAGTGCGACGCGCGTCCGTGGCCGTGCGAGGACGCAGGCGGCGTTCCTCAACACCTCACCACCCTATCCCGCACCGACCGGCTCGTTAGCCTCTCTAGCATCTCCATGATCCCGCAGACGCAGCGATGCGGCCGTCGGAGCCCTGCTGCCGCACTTATCCATCCATCGAGCACCGTGAGTGCGCAGAAGGCCGTCACCACCCCGAGCTTGCAGGAGAGCTCGTCCACGATCCATTTCTCACTCCCTGCATCTTAACGGCATCCCCACACCGTCACATCACAGCACCACCACCAATGGCGTGCTCTCCCACTCTCTGCACCCCTCCTACACCCTGTCCACGACACGCCGGAGTTCGGCTTTATAAACCCCACGACATCCCTCAGCTCCTTACCCCAATCCACCTCTCTCGCACTCACCCCACACCCTCCCGTGCACTGCCAGGAGGGCGGACACGCTGCTGCAGCCTTTGCTGCTTTGGACAAGCACGGCCAGGAGCTGCCGGAGGAGAAGGTGGAGGTTGATCACGGCCGGGCCGTGCCGCTCATCTTTTCCATCTTCTCTGCACCGTGCACTCCTCACCATTCCCACCACACTGACCCGCACCCATTTCTCCTCTGGTTGACGCACAGGAGAAGCGCCAGGAGCTCGCCGGAGTTGGAGTACGGCGGAGGAGCAGGAGCTGGACGTTGCCGACGTTCGGGCCACCCGCAGCACGCACAGCCCATCCCAGAGAGATCCCCAAGTTCTTCGCCGTCGAACGCCGCCGTCGAACGCCGTCGCTAACCACCCCAGGTGATCCTCCGACCATCCTCGCTGTCGCTGTCACGGCGGCGCCGCCCATATTTGGTCGTCGCCGATCGTGGCCTCTGTAGGCCGTTGGATTTTAGATCAACGATTGCATACCGCTTCGCGTAGTGAGTCACTGCAAGCGGGACCCACTGTCAGATTTTTAAACATTATCCAGCGCGTGCGCACCGTTTCAGTTGAGTCACTGACGAGTGGACCCCACCCGTCAGGTTCTTCAGCATTATCCAGAACAGTTAACTTTTCTAATTTAAATCCTTAGAAGAATTTGGTAGTGGCATCAACATTAAAATGCAATATCTCGATATCTAGAAGTCCAAATAAATCAAACCCAATTTCTCTGGATAGCTTATGAAATTGTTTATCCAACAAAACTAGTTTCATCCCATTTAGATTAAAAACAAATGCATGGAAATTGAAATGCCACAGAAGGTTTAAATTACAAACTTGTTTGTTTCTGATACTCTGTTAATCCAAATGACTTGAATCCAATTTTGTTAGCTTTTTATTGCAGTAGCCTAGCTTACCTAATTTTGGTAGAATTAATTAAGCAACAGTAATTGTTTAGCAATAGAATTAAAATTAGTAAACCCCTCTGTACTGAAACCCTTAAAAATAATTAATGGTTAATTCAAATGGGATAGGACCAATTTTGTTAGGTCACATTTAATCAGTGCTAGTTAACCCTAAAAGGGTTTAATTTTATGGTCAATAGAATTTAATCAGTAGCTAAAACTAGGTTAATATGCTTCTGGACTAAAAGAATTATGTAGGGAAATTGATAACTCAAATTGCATCTAATCCAATTGTGTTGTCTTCTAGATGTCAGTGGCTATCCATAGAATTTTACATTGTGATTTTGTGACCAACAAAGATTAAATGGTGCAAATAAACATGTTCAACTAGTTTCTGCCATATTTAAGACATAATAAAATAGTGGTCAAATAAATAATTTGAACCCAAGTTGTGTTGTTTTGTGTGTGCAGTGGCTATTTATAGCATTCAAGATTGTATTGTGGTGATGTTTGATTGAGTAGTATAGTGATTGCTTGTATCTGTTTGTTTGACTAGTAGACGATAACGTTGCCGGGATTTTCGAGGAGGGGGAGTACTTTGAACAACAGGATCAAGACCAAGGTCACTTTGTCGAGCAAGGCAAGCTACTCTCTGATCATGCACATAATTATGAACATCTATTTAAACCACATGTTTTACTCAGGAGCAACTATGGTTTAAACATCTTTTCAAAAATTATGAAAAGCTATTTTTCTACCTATGTAGAAGTATAAGACAGTTGGTATCAAAATTATAGGATGGGAAAAACTCATGGTTTAATCAAAACTTATTTTGGAAATCCTTGGATGGATTATGGTGTGCCGGGTGTCGGTACTGAAGTGGGAAATGAAGAATGGAGTTTTGATAAAATGCACATTGTGTCTTTGTACTTACGTCGACCAGCCAATACCCTGTGCGACCACATTTACCCACATATGGGCAAAGGCTTAGTCATATAATTTGCTCATATTAGTATGGGATGCCTCATCCACGGAGATGACTCCGTTATGCATGAGGGGATGGTTCGGTGACCTACCCCCTGACCTGGGTCCTCACACGTTGGTGTGGAGGATAGAAGGTTCCACCATAAACCGCCGGGCAAAACTATGAGTCCTCACACTTAGATTCCGACGGGCTGGGTTAAGTGTTGATGGAAAGTGTCATAAGGGCAGGATCCTATACTAGCATGAGCAAAGGACAGGCTATGGTCGGTGACTCAACTCCGCATACACCTGGTATGGCGGGACGTGGCTGACACGATGAGTTGCCGGATGGATGCGGGAAAAGCGTGCTACCTCTGCAGAGTGTAAAACTATTCGAATAGCTGAGACCTCGGTTATGGACAGTTGGAAGGCCCTACTTTGACCTATGTGCAAGTTTTGCAAAGTCTTTTTGTTTAAAAAAAAATGGAGTGTGAAGTGTTTTATAATACTATACCAAAGGGTCGGTATGATGTTGTTAAAGATGAATGGCCATGAAGGACTGTGGTCGGAGAAATGGAGGAGTTTTGGGGAAATGTTCACAAGGTGGTTTTGCTAAGGAAAAGTTTTAAAAAAATTCTTATCTTCTTCAACAAAGATATAGAGATCTTCTTCAACAAAGATATAGAGATCTTCTTCAACAAAGATATAGAGATGTTGTTAATAAATAAAGTTGAGGAAATAAACTTAAAATTGGTGCATGTTCATGTTGGGGTAGTTTGCGAGTACAATTCCAAATTGTACTCATATTGGCTTCGTCCCTGGCTATTGTCTTAGCCAGATTCCGAGGAGGCCTATGTGGAGGAGGAGTATGGCGCCGACTACGCGACCTAAGGATCTTCATAAGTCAGCTGCCTGTCGGGTTGTTGCCGCTAGGATGTATCGATCTACTACGCCTTAGTTTCCGCTGAATAAATTGGTGTGGCCCATGAAGGCACCTATGTAACACTCGGTCTGTATGACCGTATATGTAAGACTTTAAGTTCGGTATTGTAATGGATGTAAACTATGGTACTCAGTTCGGATTATGTGCAACGACAGACTGATCATGGGATCGTTGTGATAAGCATAATCGGGTATTTCGGACAGCTAGTCTGGAGTCCCCACAGAGCTGGTATCAGGGCCAGGTTGACTTTAGGAGACCCTAGTTAGCATGGTCGTTAGACAGGAGCTACAAAAGCTAAGTTCTAAAATAAAGGAGTGAAGTATTTTTGAAAATTGCTTACCTCCCAATCCTCATGCTTATGCAAAATTTCTACTCTCATTAAGAATTACATTTTTTTGTATCCTTAAAATTTTGTATACCTGTCACTTCTTTAAACTTAAAATTTTGCGCACCTGTTACCTTATTAAATTTAAAATATTGTACACTTGTCACCTCACTAACTAAATTTTTTGCTTAAAACTTGTAGATGGCACTCAACTTCACCGAGTTCATGCAAGTTAAGAAGGGTGGCAAGCTGATGTTTGAGAGCGACTTGTACGAGTTGAGCGACATTCTGGGTCGCCCCGCTCCAGAGTTCCACGGAGCTCAGGTTGACGTTCACGAGGATGGGAACCTGAGTTGGCTCATCGAGTCGTCTGTTCGCGGGAACATCAAGTGTCCCGGTTCCCGGACGATGATCTTCACCACTTTGGACGCCCACTGGGACGACGGACTGTGTCGTGCCATGCAAAGGCTGTTGGCCCGACTTTGTGAGGAGCACAAGGCGGACTTGGTGAACACCCGCTTTCACTTCTACGGGAGGCGCGATGATGACGGTCATCCCACCCTTGGCCCTCGACACCAGGGGTTTGGAGACTACATCATGGACATGGAGGTCCTACTTTACCGCACCCAGGAGGACCTGATGAGCTCTAGGCTTCAGGCTCACTTTGAGCGCATCACGCTCAGGGAGAGTCTCGAGCGTGAGGCAGCACTGCAGCAGGAGAAGGCCGCTCTTCTTCAGAAGAGGACCTGGTTGAGGAGGACTGTCGTCAGGCTCCGCAAGAGGGTTGCGGAGCAGGACGACATGATTGAGGATATGGAGCGCCAGGCTGCCACTAGTACAGAACGACACATCGGAAACGGGCCAAAAACCCCTTCGGCAACGGAGAAAGGGTCCGTGTCCCCGACTCCGTGACTGATGTGGAGGCCCTCATCGGTAACGGAGGCCAAAAACCGTTTCCGATGAGGTATCCATTTGGCAACGGTTGTGCGCAGACGTCCGTTTCCTTATTTTTCCTTCATCAGATACGGAGTTTGCCATCCACCCATTTGCACTGAGGATTTCTCATATTTCGGTTACAGGATGCCACGTTTACAAATGCCACTAGATACTTAAAATCTCACAGCACAAGCTCAAATACTAAAACGGTAGCAGATTTCATTCATATCACAATGTAACTTTACATTTCCATCACAATTTCACCTTTACAATTGCATCACAAGATGTGACAAACATAAGAGGTAAAACGATAACAGATTTCATCTATACTAAGCCTATCATGTCAAAGGACGGAAAGAATATATGATTTCTTCCCTACATCCTTTTCCACAATCCTCGCAGGTGTCACTCTAGCAATCTCTTCTTATCTCAACTTCTTGAGAGAAGGATGTTGAAGCTTTGGACCCTATACATTAGTAAATAGAGTTAAAATTGTTAAATACATATGCTAAAACAAATACACTATGAATTTAAGCAAACTGAAACGATATCTTACCTATGTCTTGAGGTGGCTCTTATTGATGAACCGGAGCAGCCAACACACGGCTTGTCAACAAGATATTGCGATGTCAGCAGCTTCATAGGATGCCTGACAACGATCATCCTTTCCATGGAGGCCACCACCGGCTCTGGATTTTTTATGCAGTGTCACCGAAATCTAATCTAATACGTCACCAATGTGACATTTCGGCGACACTGTATAAAACACTCTTACTTAAAAAAATATTTTATGCAGTGTACCAAAACGTCACAATAGCGACGATGGATATGTATGGTGGAGTTTGAAAAGGAACAGCTTGATATCCCTAAATGTAAATAAGGATTTATGTTAGTTCTGACAGTACTAGATAGAACGAACAATTTAACACAATAATATGAAGTATACATTAGTATATAGTGTGTACTGACCTGTGTATATAATTGGAGGCCATTATGGGAAAGTCAACAAATACTACTCTCTTGAGTAATGTTCGTTGTTTTTCCTGTGTCTCCGACTTTTTTATGCAGTGTCACCGAAATAGACTCCTGTTTTCACATGGACTAGTTAGCTAAACTACAACCGGTTGCAAGTGCACAATAGGCAAGTTAACTACATCAAGAAATGATCTAGATAGAACTACCGGATGTGAACTGAACTACTATCAACAAGTTAGCGAAACTACAACCGGTTACAAGTGCAAAATAGGCAAGTTAACTACATCTAGAAATGATCTAGATAGAACTACCGGATGTGAACTGAACTACTATCAACAAGTTAGCTAAACTACAACCGGTTGCAAGTGCACAATAGGCAAGTTAACTACATCAAGAAATGATCTAGATAGAACTACCGGATGTGAACTGAACTACTATCAACAAGTTAGTGAAACTACAACCGGTTGCAAGTGCACAATAGTCAAGTTAACTACATCAAGAAATGATCTAGATAGAACTACCGGATGTGAACTGAACTATTATCAACAAGTTAGCTAAACTACAACTAGTTGCAAGTGCACAATAGGCAAGTTAACTACATCGAGAAATGATCTAGATAGAACTACCGGATGTGAACTGAACTACTATCAACAAGTTAGCAAAACTACAACCGGTTGCAAGTGCACAATAGGCAAGTTAACTACATCAAGAAATGATCTAGATAGAACTACCGGATGTGAACTGAACTACTATCAACAAGTTAGCTAAACTACATCTAGTTGCTCTAGATCATGTGCACAATAGGCAAGTTAGCTACATCAAAGAGTGGATCTGATACCTTCTTCACGTCGCCGTTGGATCGATCTAGCAGATCCGAAAGTGGTGGAGGCAGAGGAAGCGGATAGAGCGACGACCTCGCCGTGTCGGGCGAGATGGCGAAGACCTCGCCGTGTCGGGGGAGATGGCGAAGACCTCGCAGTGATAGCCGTCGTCTGGGCAGAGACGGCGCCGCCACGGCGCCGGCGATGGCCGCAACGCCAGGAGCCGCCGCCACGAACAGATCTAGCATACTGGGACAGAGTGAGGAAACGAGTGAGTGTTAGGTTTTGCTCTGTACGCCCATATATATAGGTAAAACATAGGAAACGGTTCTTTAGAAGGACCGTTTCCTTTGTGTTTCTTCCACTGAGGTGTGGGACCTACGCGCCCACTCTGTGGAATTTCTTCTACTCTCTGGAATAATATTTTCCTAATCTCTACTATATGTAGAAAACCACTTATAGGATACTTATATTAATATTAGTGATTACTACATTACATACGCAGTACATATTAATAATAATAAAGTAAATTACAGTTGGAGAACTTATAGAAGTACTACTAGCTACTTCTTGTTATTCTTGCGCCCTGCTTCCGCGCAATCCTCGTCCTTCTCACGGCCTCGCTTATTGGGGGCCATTGGAGGTGGTGGCGGCGGCAGCATATCGGAGGCGGTGGCGGCGGTTTTCTTCTCCGTCGCCTGGGCTCCCTTCTTCGGGACCGGCGCCTCCGCCTCGTCCTCCTCGTCGTCGTCCTCCTCCTCCTCCTTCTCCTCTTCGGTTGACTCCTCATCAGAATCAACCTTCGGCGGGCCCAGCATCAAGGTGGGATCATGGAAGTTGGCGTATTCGTCGTCGCTCGTCTCCGGCATCGGTCCTTCAACGGACTCGCCGCTGACGGGGGGACTGTCCCGCGGTGACTCAGTGTGCTCCTGTGTGTCGTTGCTGCGAGGCATCTTCGCTAATCAGTAGGAGGGAGCGAGCGAGCGAGCGAGAGAGAGAGAGCAGATTCTGTGGCGTCTTGAGCTAGCAAGGATTGGGGTTTTCAAGGAGTAGTGGGCGGTGCCACTACGCCATGGCATTTACTCGCCTCGCTTCGAATTCCAAGATGGAACGTGTCCACATTGGAAACGGACACCCAAAAGTCTCCGTTGCTATAGAGGCACATATCGGAAACGGAGCCAGAATTAAGACCGTTGCCAATACTATGGGTAACGGAGTTAATACTTTCTCCATTACCTATGTTGACGGGCCAGCCGTGGCCCAGGTCAGGTTTGTACGCACTGGCCGCGCGGAAAGCGCGATTCTCCGTCGCCTAACGCCTGCCGTTTCCATAGAGGGGTATCCGATGTGTCGTTCTGTACTAGTGTGCCGAGATGGAGGAGGAGGGCGAGGATCTCCGCAAGGAGAACAGCGCCTTCATCAGTGATGATGAGGATTTCCTGGAGGAGATAGACTACGAGGAGGGGGACGACGAGGAGGAGATAGTTGACGAGGAGGAGGAGCCGCCCGAGTCAGTTCTCGAGGAGAAGGAGGACCCAGAGGAGCCTCCTTACGAGTCCGAGCCTGAGGTTCCACCTCAGTAGACGAGTGACTTGAGTGTTATCGTAGGATGATGTTGACCCCCCTATCGCGAGTCGAGTCCATGTAATGGTTCTGCGAAACCATGTAGCATGTAGTATGTATATTAGGTGTAATGTGATGTTGTAAGCTTGATGTTGTGAACTCGTTGGTGTGATGCTTGTGTTTTATGAGTGTGTTAGTCTTGTCTGATGTGTGCACAAATCTTTTCAATAACAACCTTAATAAATCCACCCTTGTGACTTCACCATCTTTCCCCTTAGTCGAAACTTTCTGCCTTGCCTCTTATACCCTGTGTACTTCAGGATGACAGGCACTCGTAGCACCAGCAACCCGAATCCACCCCCACCGCCACCTGAACCAACCACCGCTCAACTCCTTGCGCTGATCATGGAGGAGCGTCAAGCTGCCCGGGAGGAGCGTCAAGCTCATCTCACCGCTCTGCAGCAGATCGCTGCTGCCCATGCCAACAACAACAATGGTGGCAATGGAGATGAGGATGGAAACCGGCGATCCACCTTAAGTGACTTTCAGAAGACCAACCCACCTACCTATTCCAAGGGAATTCACCCACTGGAAGCAGATGATTGGCTCCGCACCATCGCGAACGATCTGGAAGTTGCTGCTGTGGGAGAAGCTGAGATGGTACTGTATGCCACTCACTACTTAGCTGGACCTGCACGAGCTTGGTGGGAGACCACCAAGGCACTCCAGCCCGCTGGTCACATCGTTAACTGGGAGGAGTTTAAGGAGAAGTTCCGCAAGAAGTATATTCCCTACGGACTCATTGAGAGGAAGAAGGATGAATTCCGCAAGCTGAGGCAGGGAAGCAAGGATGTGTCGGGTATCTGGATGAGTTTACCGACTTGTCTCGGTATGCTCCCGACGATACCGACACTGAGAATAAGAAGATGGAGCGTTTCCTGAATGGGCTTCATGATGAACTGCAGTGTGCGTTGGTTATCCATGACTTCATTAATATGGAGGCCCTGGTGGACAAGGCCATTCAGTTGGAGACCAAGCGCAAGGCCATGTTTGAAGGTCGCAAGAGGAGGATGAATGCCCAAGAAGGTTCTAGCAGCCAGAAGCCCCGATACTTTCAGCCAGCACCCAAACCCGCTTATCGTCCACCTCAAGCACCACGCCCCAACTATCCCAACCGTCCCAACAACTTCTATCCCCGCCGCAATGATAACAACCGTTTCGGAGGGAATTTCAACAACTTCAACCGTGGCCCCAGTGTTGTCTGCCACTCCAGAGAATGCCCCAATCCTAAGAGGAATGTTCAGCGCCCCAATGCCACGGCGCCGAACCCTGGTCAAGGCCGTGCTGGAAACGGCAAGAATGCCGCACCCCGTGGGAATGCTGCTGTTGCCAAGGGCCGTCTCAACCACGTCAATGCTGAAGAAGCTCATGATGCACCAGATGTTGTGCTGGGTACGTTCCTTGTCAACTCAGTACCTGCAACTATTCTATTTGATTCTGGTGCCACTCATTCCTTTGTTACGGAAGAGTTTGTTGCTAACGGAGGTTTAGTCGGGAGTCTCCTACCCAAACCCATGTCAATACAAACACCAGTATCCTCATCTGAAACCAATTCGGTTTGTTTCGAAACCCCCATAGAGATCGGAGGAGAAAAATTTACAGCCAACTTAATTATCTTAGGAACCCAAGGCATAGATGTGATACTCGGCATGAACTGGTTAGCCAAGTATCAGGGCCGGATTGATTGTGCCAGAAGAGTTGTTTCTCTCATTTCGGACAGTGGAGCCGAAGTAGAGTATGTGTCTGAGATAAGCCATTCCCAACCAAGCTGCCATGAAGCTGTAGCTCGGCCAAGCCTAGATGAGATCCGTGTGGTTCACCGATTCAAGGATGTTTTCCCGGAAGAATTGCCAGGTATGCCACCTGACAGGGATATTGAGTTTATTATTGAACTCATTCCTGGAACAGCCCCAATATCTCAGAGACCCTACTGAATGAATCCGGAAGAACTGGTTGAGTTGAAGAAGCAGTTGGCTGATATGCTTAGCAAGGGTCTTATCCGTCCAAGTGCATCACCTTGGGGATCACCCATTATTTTTGTGGACAAAAGAGACGGTACCACACGCTTGTGTGTGCATTATCGTAAGCTCAACGACATGACCATTAAGAATAAGTACCCTCTTCCCAAGATCGAGGATCTGTTCGACCAGATGAACGGAGCCCGAGTCTTCTCAAAGATCGATCTAAGGACAGGATACCATCAGTTGAAAATCCGAGAGTCGGACATCCCCAAGACAGCTTTCACCACCCGCTATGGATTATTTGAGTATACTGTCATGTCCTTTGGCCTGACCAATGCCCCCGCCTATTTCATGAATCTCATGAACAAGGTATTTATGGAGTACCTCGACAAGTTCGTGGTAGTCTTCATCGACGATATCCTTATCTACTCCAAGACCGAAGAAGAGCATGCTGAACATCTGCGGTTAATCTTGGAGACCCTCAGAAAGCACCAGTTGTATGCCAAGTTCAACAAGTGTGAGTTCTGGCTCAGAGAAGTGGCATTCCTTGGACATGTCGTGTCTGCTGGAGGAATTTCTGTTGACCCAGAGAAGATCCAAACCATCGTTGACTGGAAAGCACCCACCAGTGTGACTGAAATCCGAAGCTTTCTCGGACTAGCGGGTTACTACCGCAAGTTCGTTGAAGGTTTCTCCAGCATTGCCAAACCCATGACCCAACTGTTGAAGAAGGACAAGAAATTCAAAAATGTGAAGATAGTTTCCAAGAACTAAAGAAGAGGCTGACCTCAGCCCCTATCTTAATCATGCCAGACGTCACCAAGAGTTTCGACGTGTATTGCGATGCGTCGCGCGTTGGACTTGGTTGCGTTCTGATGCAGGAAGGAAAAGTTGTGTCGTATCTGTCCCGACAGCTGTGACCGCATGAAGAGAATTATCCAACCCATGATCTGGAATTAGCTGCTGTTGTTCTTGCTCTTAAGACGTGGCGTCCCTATCTTGTGGGACATCGCTGCGAGATCTATACGGATCATAAGAGCTTGAAATATATTTTCACCCAGAAGGAGTTGAACCTGAGACAGAGAAGATGGATGGAATTAATCAAGGACTATGATATTGGAATCCATTACCATCCCGGAAAGGCCAATGTGGTTGCCGATGCCCTTAGTCGTAAGCCCTGTACCCTGACTGCCTTGATCAAAGCCGAGCAACCAGCCTTGCTCAAGGAGTTTGAAGATTTCGGACTGGAGCTCGTTAGCCAAGGTTATCTTGCCAATCTTGAGTTAACACCAACCCTGATGGATCAAATCAAGAAGCCCAAAAAGACCATGAGAGTATTGAAGGGATTAAAAAGAAGATTCATCTCGGAAAAGCACCTGGTTTTACCAAAGATGCCGAGGGCGTGCTGAAATTCAATGACCGCATATGTGTACCTGATGTCAAAGAGCTGAATGAATTAATCCTGAAGGAAGCCCACGAGACACCTTACTCAATTCACCCCGGTGGAACAAAAATGTACCAAGACCTCCGTGAGAGATTTTGGTGGCATGGGATGAAGCGAGAGATTGGTTCTTTCGTGGCCAAATGTGATGTATGTCAGCGAGTCAAGGCTGAACATCAGCGACCCGCTGGATTACTTCAACCTCTGAAGATTCCTGAATGGAAGTGGGATGAAGTTGGAATGGACTTTATAACCAGATTACCGAGATCCAACCGAGGCCATGATTCAATCTGGGTCATCGTTGACCGACTGACAAAAGTTGCCCATTTCATTCCAGTCAATACCACATACCGGGGAAATCAGTTAGCAGACTTGAATATCTCCAGAATAGTAAGTCTACATGGTGTGCCCAAAAGGATTGTATCTGATAGAGGCACGCAATTCACCTCAAGATTCTGGAAATCTCTTCACGAAGCCCTCGGAACCCAGTTATCCTTTAGCACAGCCTATCATCCCCAGACCGGACGTCAGACCGAACGAGTGAATCAGATATTGGAGGACATGCTTCGTGCTTGTGTTTTATCTTATGGTTTCAAATGGGAAGATTGTCTTCCATTTGCAGAGTTCTCTTATAACAATAGCTATCAGACCAGTCTGCAAATGGCCCCATTTGAAGCACTTTACGGCAAGAAGTGTCGTACTCCCCTTAATTGGTCTGAAACCGGAGAAGGAAAGGTGTTTGGACCAGATCACCTCCGTGAAGCTGAAGAACAAGTTCAACTTATCCGGGAGCACCTCAAAACTGCTCAATCCCGCCAGAAGAGTTACGCTGACCCCAGGCGCCGCAAGATCACCTTCAACGTCGGAGATTATGTTTATCTCCGAGTGACACCACTCAAGGGAATGCAACGTTTCCATGTCAAAGGAAAACTGGCACCAAGGTATATCGGACCATTCAAGGTCGTTGCTCGTCGAGGAGAAGTATCCTATCAACTGGAGTTGCCCCCAGAATTATCAGACTTTCACAATATCTTCCACATTTCCTTGCTCCAGAAGTGTCTTGAAGTTCCTGACCAGCCCGATGTTTTCAAAAACATCGACCACTCCTACGTTGATCTGAACCCTGACCTGACTTATCGTGAGATACCTGTCAAGATTCTCGATGAAGAAGTTCGTCTCACCCAGAGTCGCAAGATCAAGTTCTACAAGGTCCAGTGGACTAACCACTCCGAAGAGGAAGCGACTTGGGAACGCGAAGACTATCTTAGAAGTGAATTCCCGAACCTCTTTAGCACCTAATCCTAGCGAATCTCGGGACGCGATTTATTCTAAGGGGGGAAGGATCTGTCATTTCCCAAAATTGTAACCAATGTATTAGTCAAAACTTTGGGATCAATAAAAACTTTTGCTGTATAATTAGTGTTTGATTTCTTCTTGATTGATTGTCTTGCTTGTTTGATTTAATTAAACATTTGGAAAACAAAACAAATGAAATAAAATGGGAATAACATCCCTCCCATTACTTGTGATCCCAAATCAATCCAATAAAGAAACAAATATTTCCCTCACCCAACATTCAGAGAAGTGATGATTTTAATCACTCCTAATTTATTCCTACTACTTTTCTCTCTCAAATAAATAATTTCAAATCCTAAATTTAAAATTATATTTCCTTCTTTATAATTCTAAATCATCAAAGATGTCAAGGTAAATTTGCAAAATAAATACCAAAACAAGATCACAAACCTTGATAAATCTAAATGAAGCAAAATATGAAAATAATTCACTGCAATTCAAATTTGAATTTGGTTCAGGCATTATGTCGAACACCTTTTGGGCAGAGATCAACTCTTCTCCAAAACCGAGTTTGATCAGCTCGAATTCGAGCAAATTCCTGAAAATTACTCACCTCTCTCATTCCCTCTCACCTCCCTGATCTTTCTCTCACTTCTGGAAGCAAAGAAGATGCACGAGAGCGACGTTTTGGCGCGTAGCCATTGGCGGCCACGAGCTCCTGCACATGTCCGTGCACCCCTACGGGAGCTAGACGAAGGAGAGCACGGGAGCGTGCTCCGCACCGCGCCGTCCATCCCCTCTGCCTCACCGCACGCTTCGACAAGGGGGAGAGCACCTGGGGAGGCTCTGCACCCATGCACTGCGAGGGAACGCGAGTGCGACGCGCGTCCGTGGCCGTGCGAGGACGCAAGCGGCGTTCCTCGACACCTCACCACCCTATCCCGCACCGACCGGCTCGTTAGCCTCCCTAGCATCTCCATGATCCCGCAGACACAGCGACGCGGCCGCCGGAGCCCTGCTGCCGCGCTTATCCATCCGTCGAGCACCGTGAGTGCGCAGACGGCCGTCACCACCCGAGCTCGCGGGAGAGCTCGTCCATGATCCATTTCTCACTCCCTGCACCTTAACGGCATCCCCACTCCGTCACAGCACAGCACCGCCACCAATGGCGTGCTCTCCCACTCTCTGCACCCCTCCTACACCCTGTCCACAACACGCCGGAGTTCGGCTTTATAAACCCCACGGCATCCCTCAGCTCCTCACCCCAATCCACCTCTCTCGCACTCTCCCCACACCCTCCCGTGCACCGCCAGGAGGGCGGACACGCCGCTGCAGCCTTTGCTGCTTTCGACAAGCATGGCCAGGAGCTGCCGGAGGAGAAGGTGGAGGTCGATCACGGCCGGGCCGTGCCGCTCATCTTTTCCCTCTTCTCTGCACCGTGCACTCCTCACCATTCCCACCGCACTGACCCGCACCCATTTCTCCTCTGGTTGACGCACATGAGAAGCGCCAGGAGCTCGCCGGAGTTGGAGTACGGCGGAGGAGCAGGAGCTGGACGTTGCCGACGTTCAGGCCACCCGCAGCACGCACAGCCCATCCCAGAGAGATCCCCAAGTTCTTCGCCATCGAACGCCGCCGTCTCCACCGTCGCTAACCACCCCAGGTGATCCTCCGACCATCCTCGCCGTCGCTGGCACGGCGGCGCCACCCATATTTGGTCGTCGCCGATCGTGGCCTCTGTAGGCCGTTGGATCTTAGATCAACGATTGCGTACCGCTTCGCGTAGTGAGTCACCGTCAAGCGGGACTCACTGTCAGATTTTTAAACATTATCCAGCGCGCGCGCACCATTTCAGTTGAGTCACTGACGAGTGGACCCCACCCGTCAGGTTCTTCAACATTATCCAGAATAGTTAACTTTTCTAATTTAAATCCTTAGAAGAATTTGGTACTGGCATCAACTTTAAAATGCAATATCTTGAGATCTAGAAGTCCAAATAAATAAAACCCAATTTCTCTGGATAGCTTATGAAATTTTTTATCCAACAAAACTGGTTTCATCCCATTTAGATTAAAAACAAATGCATGGAAATTGAAATGCCACAGAAGGTTTAAATTACAAACTTGTTTGTTTCTGATACTCTGTTAATCCAAATGACTTGAATCCAATTTTGTTAGCTTTGTATTGTAGTAGCCTAGCTTACCTAATTTTGGTAGAATTAATTAAATAAGAGTAATTGTTTAGCAATAGAATTAAAATTAGTAAACCCCTCTGTACTGAAACCATTAAAAATAATTAATGGTTAATTCAAATGGGATAGGACCAATTTTGTTAGGTCACATTTAATCAGTGCTAGTTAACCCTAAAAGGGTTTAATTTTATGGTCAATAGAATTTAATCAGTAGCTAAAACTAGGTTAATATGCTTCTGGACTAAAAGAATTATGTAGGGAAATTGATAACTCAAATTGCATCTTATCCAATTGTGTTGTCTTCTAGATGTCAGTAGCTATCCATAGAATTTTAGATTGTGATTTTGTGACCAACAGAGATTAAATGGTGCAAATAAACATGTTCAACTAGTTTCTGCCATATTTAAGACATAATAAAATAGTGGTCAAATAAGTTAATTTGAACCCAAGTTGTGTTGTTTTGTGTGTGCAGTGGCTATTTATAGCATTCAAGATTGTATTGTGGTGATGTTTGATTGAGTAGTATAGTGATTGCTTGTATCTGTTTGTTTGACTAGTAGACGATAACGTTGCCGGGATTTTCGAGGAGGGGGAGTACTTTGAACAACAGGATCAAGACCAAGGTCACTTTGTCGAGCAAGGCAAGCTACTCTCTGATCATGCACATAATTATGAACATCTATTTAAACCACATGTTTTACTCAGGAGCAACTATGGTTTAAACATCTTTTCAAAAATTATGAAAAGCTATTTTTCCACCTATGTAGAAGTATAAGACAGTTGGTATCAAAATTATAGGATGGGAAAAACTCATGGTTTAATCAAAAATTATTTTGGAAATCCTTGGATGGATTATGGTGTGCCGGGTGTCGGTACTGAAGTGGGAAATGAAGAATGGAGTTTTGATAAAATGCACATTGTGTCTATGCACTTACGTCGACCAGCCAATACCCTGTGCGACCACATTTACCCACATATGGGCAAGGGCTTAGTCATATAATTTGCTCATATTAGTATGGGATGCCTCATCCACGGAGATGACTCCGTTATGCATGAGGGGATGGTTCGGTGACCTACCCCCTGACCTGGGTCCTCACATGTTGGTGTGGAGGATAGAAGGTTCCACCATAAACCACCGGGCAAAACTATGAGTCCTCACACTTAGATTCCGACGGGCTGGGTTAAGTGTTGATGGAAAGTGTCATAAGGGTGGATCCTATACTAGCATGAGCAAAGGACAGGCTATGGTCGGTGACTCAACTCCGCATACACCTGGTATGGCGGGACGTGGCTGACACGATGAGTTGCCGGATGGATGTGGGAAAAGCGTGCTACCTCTGCAGAGTGTAAAACTATTCGAATAGCCGAGTCCTCGGTTATGGACAGTTGGGAGGCCCTACTTTGACCTATGTGCAAGTTTTACAAAGTCTTTTTGTTTTTTTAAAAAAGAAAATGGAGTGTGAAGTGTTTTATAATACTATACCAAAGGGTCGGTATGATGTTGACTATGGTCGGAGAAATGGAGGAGTTTTGGGGAAATGTTCACAAGGTGGTTTTGCTAAGGAAAAGTTTTAAATTTTTTCTTATCTTCTTCAACAAAGATATAGAGATCTTCTTCAACAGAGATATAGAGATCTTCTTCAACAAAGATATAGAGATCTTCAACAAAGATATAGAGATGTTGTTAATAAATAAAAGTTGAGAAAATAAACTTAAAATTGGTGCATGTTCATGTTGGGGTAGTTTGCGAGTACAATTCCAAATTGTACTCATATTGGCTTCGTCCCTGGCTATTGTCTTAGCCAGATTCCGAGGAGGCCTATGTGGAGGAGGAGTATGGCGCCGACTACGCGACCTAAGGATCTTCATAAGTCAGCTGCCTGTCGGGTTGTTGCCACTAGGATGTATCCATCTACTACACCTTAGTTTCCGCTGAATAAATTGGTGTGGCCCATGAAGGCACCTATGTAAGACTCGGTCTGTATGACCGTATATGTAAGACTTTAAGTTCGGTATTGTAATGGATGTAAACTATGGTACTCAGTTCGGATTATGTGCAACGACAGACTGATCATGGGATCGTTGTGATAAGCATAATTGGGTATTTCGGACAGCTAGTCCGGGGTCCCCACAACCCACCAGGCCACCACACGCCACCACGGCGCGGTGGAGGGCAGGTCGCGCCCTGCCCTGGTGTGGGGTCCACCTGGCCCTCCACTCACTCATCTCTCTCCCACTCCTTTCTCTCTCCCGACCATACACACCACCATTGCTCAAACTCGTGTTCTTGCTGCTCTTGCTCGAGATTTTTCGATCTACTTGCTCAGCCCATCTTTGCTGCTGAAATTTGGATCAATTGCTCTCCGGTATGTGACTCCTCCGATTATCCAATAGAATTTTGTTTAGTTGTTATATCTTTAGCATTTTGGTACTGTAGGTGACATGTTATAGAGCTTGCATGCTTGTTCTTGTTTAGATTAATAGTTTTGATGCATGTTTAGTCCCTAGCAAGTCTCCCTAGTGTTTCCCTTGATTAATCACTCCAAAATCATTTTTATGAGGTTTGTTTAAAATTTCAGAAAAGGAAGATGGATGGAAACCAACTTAATTATGAAGAATTGGAAGTATCAGAGGTCATGGGAGTCAACCGTGAAGACTCTGTGTTTCCCTCTATTTATCCATGCCATGAGTTTATGAATGCTGCAGGAATCTTGCAAGATTTCAACACTCTAATCTCTAATGCAGGGTTGGAACACTTTGTTGCTGATGAACCACATCAATATGTAAAGCTGACTATGTCAGTGGTTCAAAGTTTTAGATTTAGTTGGAATTTGCCTACCCCATGGTTCATTATAATATCTACAATAAAGCTGTAGATTTGTCTCTTCATGATTTTTGTGCAGCTATTAAGGTACCACATTGGGGAGGGATTAGAGGTCAACCAAAGCATTTACAAGACCTTACTCAGAGATTTGCCAAGGGAGAGGTTTTACAGCCGAGATGGTAAAATTCGAAACATCCAACTCCCATCTATTCGATATTTTGCCTACTACATTAGCAAATGTGTTCTAGCTAGGAAGAATGCAAGTAAATTATCTGTTTATGATTTGGCATTTCTTTCTGCTGCCTTAAAATGTGATAGAACTTATAACTTGGGAGCATGATTGCATTTCGTCTCTCCACTAACCGTGAAAAAGGAGGGGTTTGTGGTGGTCTCATTGCTTCTCGTTTATTAGCCATGCATGGTGTAGGACCACATCATTTTGATATTCAGCTTCCCATTGAAAGACTTGATCTTAACTCTATGATTAGCCACCATTTGTTTCCGCTGGTCCACCATTGATAATCTATCCTATGAATTGGTTTTTGTTAAGAAGTCCAGGTGGAGAACTAAAACTCTGAACGCATAGTCTGTTTGCCTGCGCCTCTTTTGTTTAACCTTGATGTCAGGCAAGGATGGTCATTCTCAGAGGGTGACCTTGATGCATACATGGAGGAGCATGGCCTTCATGCGGATAGTGAGGGAAGGGTCCTGAGGAGGACTTCATTCAGCCCTTCGACACTACGAGCTCTTCATACCAGTATCCTGATTATGGAGCTTCAGGCCCTTCTTCTTCACAGGATCCTGATTATGATCACGCTAGGTATGATCCGCCTGGATGGAGTTCTGGGCCATGGGGATGATTGTCTCCCACTTAGGCCAAAAGCCTAAGCTTGGGGGGAGGTATGCCGACAAGTCACTTTATTATATTCATATCATGTCGGTACTTTGTATATCCATGTTTTAGTTTGTTTCTTTTCTTTTCTTTTGTTTCTTGTATCCATTTTATTTTCGCAAAACACCAAAAGACCAAAAATATTTCCTTTATTTCTCTTGCTTTTGAATTTGTAGTGCTAGTTTACTTTATTTTTCATTTCGGTTTGTTATTCAAAAATCCAAAAAGATTTTGCTTTGTTTGCTTGTTTCTTTCTATGCTTGCTTTAATCGAAAACCCAAAAATATTTGTTGTTCTTCTGTTTTGTATAGTTGTTTCAGGAGTTCGAAAATTTCCGTGGTTCCACTTGGGCTTGGTTATCATTTCACATCATTCAAGCCACACAAGTGAAAAGCAATAATGACGATTACGACAACCGGATGTGGTAAAAGGCTGGTATGAACTCTATTTGTTTTTCATTTTTGTAAATATACCTACTCATGTGAACATGCTTAGCTATCATGGTAGTGGTTATGTTATTTAATGATTACTTAGTAGTTCATGTCTTCTTATGATCAGTACCAAATTGCTAATAGTAAATAACATGTCATATAGATATTTACATGCATTGTTCTATTCGTAAAACGGTATGGCAGGATGGTATCCTCCTCTGAATAATTCACTTGATTCGACTTGGCACATGCTCACACATGTTATGACTGAAAAATAAAAGTCAATTAAGCCTTGATGATCTATTTTGCCTCAGAGTTTTAGTATCATCTTTATGCCTCCGTTAATTTTATTTTGTCGCAAGCATGATTATGACCGTTATCGCTCTCGTGGTTGTCGCTTCCCAGTCTATTGCTAGCCTTCACTTGTACTGAGCGGGAATGCTGCTCGTGCATCCAAATCCTTAAACCAAGTTATCCCAAAGAGTCCACCAAAAATTCCTATGCATGGTATTTCAAGCCATTCCAAGTAAATTTGCATGTGCTACCTTTAAAACTTCAAAATATTTCCCTTTTTGTGTCAATGTTTACTAGCTCATGAGGAAGTAGTGGGTTATCTTTATTCTATTTGTCAAATGGACTTTTACACCTGGACTAGCGGCATATACATCCGCTTATCCAATAATTTTGCAAAAAGAGCTGGCAACGGGGTGCCCAGTCCCAATTAATTACAACTTTAACCGCTTAATTCTCTTCACACTTTTGCCCTGATTCATCAGTAAGCAATGACAAACAGTGAAATACCTGCGTGTGTAAACCAAAGAGAAAGAGGGATGATCTGCCTTGCTGGTAGAAATAACGTCCTTCATGGGAGCCGCTCTTAAAAGTCGTTTGACAGGGAATACTGTTTCACCGCTACCATTCGTTGACAATTAACAAACACCTCTCAAAACATTTTTACCTCTGTTTTAAAATAAAAAGCTCTAGCACGTGTTAATCCCTGCTTCCCTCTGCGAAGGGCCAATCTTTTATTTTTATGTTGAGTCACCATCCTTTCTTTGAGCACTTCTTCGAGAGCATAACTGTCGTTCTTAGTGTAATGTGCTTGTCCCAGAATACGATTAATTGAGGTATAACTATGATACTCTTATCTTTGATATCTTATATCTAGTCTTCACTTGAACTTCAGAGGTGCCTTGGCATTTATGTTTTGCCCTTCAAATAAAGGCAAGCGAGATACCACTTTGTCATATCTTTTACGAACATTGCAATTCTTGTGGATAGATGTATTATGTTATTCATTCTTAGTACTTTGGTATCTTTTCATGATTTGCATAACTACTAGGTGTCATTATTTGCATGGTTCCTATTATGAATTGCCTAAGTATTGATCATATAGTAGGTATGTATACATCATATGAAGCAAATGTGTTCGTAAAAGTTTCTTTTATCGCACTCAGTTGTTAACTGAATTGCTTGAGGACAAGCAATAAGCTAAGCTTGGGGGGAGTTGATACGTCCAAAACGTATCTACTTTTCCGAACACTTTTGCTATTGTTTTTCCTCTAATTTGTGTGATTTGAATGCAACTAACACGGACTAACGCTGTTTTCAGCAGAATTGCCTTGGTGTCTTGTTTTTGTGCAGAAAGTCAAAGTTTTGGAAAATTCCAGAAAAATTCCAGAAATTCTATTTTTCCAGAAGACCCACGGAGCCAGAAGACGAAGCGAGGAGGGTGCACAGGGGCACCACACGCACCCGGCGCGGGTGGGCCCTTGGCCGCGCCCAGGGGTGGTGTGGCCACCCTGTGTGGCCCCCGACGCTCCCCTTTGGACTAAAGCCTCTGACCTAAAAACTTCGGGGGATCGACGCTTTTTCCAGAAAACCTTCCAGAGCTCCGCCGCCATCGAAAACCCTATTTCGGGGATCAGAAACTCCGTTCTGGCACCCTGCCGGGACGGGAATTGGAGGAGATCATCGCCATCATCATCACCGCCACCTCTCCATCGACCATCCATGACTCCCCCATCCATGTGTGAGTAATTCCCCGCTGTAGGCTGAGGGATGGTAGGGATTGGATGAGATCATTCATGTAATAGTTGTGAGATTTGTTAGGGCATGGTGCCTAGTATCCATCGGTAGTACTTTATGTCATTGTTGCAACTTGTTATGCTTAATGCTTGACACTTAGGGCCCGAGTGCCATGATCTCAGATCTGAACATGTTATTGAATCATGAGAATAATTATTGTTTTGGATCATATCTATAAGTTGTATACACACGTCACTGTCCGGAACCCGAGGCCCCAAAGTGACAGAAATTGGGATAACCGGAGGGGATGGTTGCGACGTGAGGATCACATGTGTTCACGGAGTGTTAATGCTTTGCTCCGGTGCTTTATTAAAAGGAGCACCTTAATTACCAGTAGTTTCCCTTGAGGCCCCGCTGCAAACGGGCTGGTAGGACAAAAGATGTTGTGCAAGTTTCTCATTGCGAGCACGTACGACTAAATACGGAACACATGCTATGATTGATTATTACTTGGATACCTTATATTATTATCTGCAATTGCCCTATGTATGACTATTTCATGAATTATCTTATCCATGCAACGCCCGTTCATCCATCCCTATGCCTACAGTTTTTAATCCTGCTGTCTACTGCAATTATTACTGCTGCTTTATTTTACTGCTGCTATTATTTCACTACTGCTACTGTCATAAAACTGTTGCTACTGATAAACTGTGTCGAGCAAGTCTACTTCCAGGTGCAGCTGAACTGACAATCATCTGTCAAGGCTTATAAATATTCTTTGGCTCCCCTTGTGTCGAATCAATAAATTTGGGTTTTACTTCCCTCGAAGACCGTTGTGATCCCCTATACTTGTGGGTCATCAGTGACACTCTCGAGCGTCACCGCGTCGGTGCCAAATGACAAGGATTTCTCCCGACTCCCAAAAAACCACATCGCAGACAATTTGAAGCGCTCCACCAAACTTGCCATCCACTAGCACACGCCACCACGGTCTTGAAGTCACCATCGTCGTCTCACCATGACAAATGTTGCAAGGCCAGCCAGCCGAGACGAAGCAGCCATAGATAAGGTCCGACCGTAGCACAACCACGCGGGAGGGAACAGCCTCCACCGCCGTAGACGGTAGCCGACCGGACGCAACAACAAGAGCACACCGGGCCACTGGAACCGGAGGGCGGCAACAGCACAGCCATCTGGAGGACATCCTCCACCGCCATCAGCGGGTGCCGACCGGACACGGTAGCAGAGACACACCAGGCCGAGCAGGCCCGGCCGAGCCTCGGGGGGCTCGTAAAGTCCCCGCCGCCATGCTGCTGCACGTAAGCCGTTACCGTCGCTACCTCTTGATCGGCCCATAGGCTCGGCCGGACCCAAACAGCCCCATGAAGCTCCCGCCGCCACGCTGCAGACAGACGCGGCGTCACCACTGCCATCTTCGTCACAAGCCGCTCAACAGGCCAACCGGAGGCAGCCGGGCAGAGCCCGCCCTGACCCAGGTCGGGCCCGAAGGGCCCAGATCTGGGCCTGCAGGGCCGGAGCTCCACCACCGCCGCCACGACCACCAACGGCGGCGCCCTCACCACCTCGGCCACCAGCACAGCACCAGGAGCCCCGCCGCCGCGCCGAACCGTCGCCGCCGAGCTGCACCTCCCAGGCCATGGCTGCCCCGCGCCACCCTAGCCCAGGAGGGTAGAAATCGAGGGTCCGCCGCCACCGGCGCCACCCGGCGAGGTGCTGGAGCAGCCACCGGCGACGGCGGGAGGGAAGAGAGGAGGGAGAGCTTGGGGCGGGAGGGCGGAGGCGCGGCCCGGCCGCCGCGGGGGCGGCGCGGGTCGCGAGAGGAAGGGGGCCCCTTAGTTCAGCCTTTGCCAGCGCCTCGATGGAATTGATCTTGCTACCAGAATAATGTGTTTCGCTAACCCTTGGCTAAGTCTTCGAACCCTCGCATTGACCATTCGCTTCATTTGTTTGGCCAAGATATCAAATTGATTATAGGAACATGAGTATATTAATAGATTTATCATCTTCACTGTGGAGGTCGCTACCCCAACTAACATACGCTTAGTATTCTCCCCAAATCGACAAAGTTGGCAACCTCAGGTGCTCGCGCGCCAATCTCCACAAAGTTAATTCTACCCACTAAATTCTAGTGGCATGTATAAGACGCAGGGCTGCAAAGCCTCTTTCTGATTTTCCTTTTACTGGAGGGTTGGTTCAGTATAATGGAAACTTTTGGTTGATCAGGGACCGTGAAACAGAAGGATTTTTTCTTGCCCAGACTCGTGTGATGGGGATCCCCTACCTATCACCTTAAGCGAGTCGGAACTAGCGCTCGCCCGCGCTACTATGCGCTCGTCCAGAACGATTCGTCCACATGGGCCGACCCATATGGTTTTTTTCCGTTCTATTTATCCATTTTCCTGAATAATGGCTGAACAATTTTTTTGTCCTTAATTTTCCAAATATCATTTTTAGTCTCAACATTTTTTTAATCTAAATCATTTAAAAAATGAAAATTTTCAAAACTGAACCATATAAAAAATCGGAACCATCTTTCAAAAATCGAAACCATTTCTAAAATAGGAACCATTTTCAAAAAATTAGAACCATTTCTTAATATTTTTAAAAAAAAATCAGAAACCATTTAAAAAATCAGAAACACTTGCAAAAATAGGAACCATTTTAAAATATTGAAACAATTTTCAAAATCAAAACCATTTTTTAAATCGGAACTATTTTCAAAAAAATAAAACCATTTTTAATGAACATTTTATAAAATCAAATCATTTTAAAAAATCGGAACCATTTTCAAAAAATCGGAACCATTTTCAGAAATTGGAAACATTTTCAAATATCAAAACCATTTTCAAATACCGGGATCATTTTCAAAAAGTCATAATCATTTTCAAATATCGGATCCATTTTCAAAAATCAGAACCAATTTTTAAATGAACATCTTTTAATCTTCAAAAATTGTATCCATTTAAAAATCGAACAATTTTCATAAATGAACCAATTTCCAAAATTTAAACCATTTTCCAAAATTGTTCATACTTAAAATGTTCAAATTTGAAAAGGTTCAAAATTTGGAAAATGTTCAGATTTTTGAAAATATAGTTAAAAAAGAAGAGAAAATAGAAACGGAAAATGGAAACAGGAAAAAACAGCAAATAAAAACGAAGAAGAAGAAAAGTCAATGAAAAAGAAAAGAAAGAAAAAACGATGGTTTACTGGGCTGTGGCCCATTTCAGATTTGTGCGGGCGGGCGACCGCTAGTTCCAACTTGCAGAAGGTGATATATAGTGCTTCCGGTGTGATGGGCCGTCAACAGACGGCGCTGCAAACCGAGTACTGCTTCGTAGGCCGATTCTTGTGAGCCGTAATGAATTTGCATATGGATGGGCTCATTCGGTCCAACCATTTTATGGTCGTGCCGAGTTTTCGCGGAGAGATCTTGGAAAGCGCGGGCCGAAGGAACGACTGCAGCGACTAGAGATGTAAGTGAGACCTGGGGGCTTTTAGTTTAAAATTTTGGATCAAAATTTAAATTAGAAATTCACAAATGATCTAAAAGTGGGACATTGGTGGGATCTGACTTGACACCAGAACAGCTAGCAATTTACCGAAAGGAATGACCGTTCGTCCGAGAGAAAGAGGTTTCTCTTTCCCTTAACTCTCAGTATTTTTTTAGGAGTAAATTCCAATTTTTACTCTGGAGTTTCACAGTTTTGACGGTAATTACCCCTATTTAACAAGTTTTCATCCTGATTACCCCGTTTAGTAAAAGTTGTGTCAATTTTTACCCCTCTAATTTTTACAAACTTCACAGCCTATAAATTGTGCATATCAAGACAATTCTTAGCCATCCATTACACTATAAACTTGTTATTCTTGAAATCTTTTCAGAAAAAAACATGAAAACAAAAGTAAAACTGAAGTTACCACGATTGTGCAGAACAGCTGTGCGACTAGATATAGATGGTGGGAATGGGAATATGGGATGAGAAGGAACGGTAGACCACCGTTAATCAGGCTCAAATGTGTATGAATGAACCTTTACTGAGTGTCGCACTACAACTGATTCAGAGCAAGTTGAGAGAAAAATTACACGGTGAAAGATGATTGGGACTAGAGAGCTGATCGGTCGATTATCTCCCGATGCCCGTGTTTACCCTGATGTACATAGATCAGGTGGCCGAAGTACGCATGGACATCGTCCGGAGCGACGCGGCATTGAGCCGCAACGAGTATATATGTCCGACCATCCCCGGGGTTGTGTCATGGTACACGAAAACAGTCTACGTGGCACGCCACGTCTACCTGAGGGCTAGGACCGGCTATGGAATTGCTAATAAAATTAAAGGGGGTAAACATTAGCACAATTGTTATTAAATGATGTAATTAGGATGAAAACTTGCTAAATGGGGTAATTAGCGTCAAAATTGTGAAAAAAGAGGGTAAAAACTGGAATTTACTTTTTTTTTGAGAGATTGTTTCTACAACTGCTAGCCCACGCACGTGAGTTGCATGGCATAGCAGAAGGCAGCGCGCCGCGCTGCAGCATGCGATCGAATTTTGATCGTGAGCACAACGACGAAACACCGGTCAGACGCGCAAACACAACTCAGATCTGAGCTGAGAAAACTGTGTTGCCTAGGGCCGTGAAAGCCCGAGCAAGAGCGTAGCACAGGTGCTGTGTCACATCCCAAAATTGTAACCAGTTGTGTTAGTTAAAAATAAAAACCAACAAAAACTTTTATTGTATGTTGTGTGTTGAATGTTCCTTGTTGATCTTGTTATTTGTTTGGGTATCACATGTGGTTTTGTTTGCTGTATTGAGTGTTGTTTACTTCCCTGTTTGCGACGCTAGATATTGACGCTATCGGAGTGGCCTCTGGAGATAATTTATTGAAGAAAGATGAGAATTTATTATATTGATCAACAAGGAGAAGTCCATGGGCATATTGCTGATCCAGGCAAGTTACTTCTCTGAGCTTGCAATTATATACATCTATTTTGGTTCACATGTTTTAATGATAAAGAGCATAAGTGATTTATGTGATGTTTGCCACTAAAACTATGATTTTGAAAACCCTTTTTCCAAAATATAAGGATATTATTTTGACACCTTATATAGAGGTATTAGATGAAAATTCTTTTTCAAACTATCGGAAGGGAAAAACGATTTGTATATTCAAACTCCTTTGAAAATCCTTGAATGGATTATGGTATGCCGAGATGTCGGTGTTGTAGTGGAGAAATGGAGAATAGTGGTTTTGATAAAAAGCACATTGTGTATTAGTACTTACGTCAACCAACCCTACCCTGTGCGACCACATTTACCCCCATATGAGAACGGGGCTTGGTCATGTAGTTTGCTCATTTTAGTATGGGATATCTCAATAACGGAGATGACTCCGTTCCATGAGGGGATGGTTCGGTGACCTACCCCTGACCTGGGTCCTCGCACGTTGGTGGAGGATAGAAGACTGCCATCATACGGTCGCCGGGCAGAACTATGAGTTCTCACACTTAGGGTTTCCGACGGGAAACTGGACTGGGTGTCGATGGAAAGTGTCATATGGGCAGGGTCCTATACTAGCATGAGCAAATGAGAGGCTATGGTCGGTAACTCAACTCCGCATACACCTGGTATGGCGGGACGTGGCTGACACGATGAGTTGCCGGATGGATGTGGGAAAAGCGTGCTACCTCTGCAGAGTGTAAAACTATTCGAATAGCCGAGTCCTCGGTCATGGACAGTTGCAAGGCCCTACTTAGACCTATGTGCAAGTTTTACAAAGTTTTGTGTTTCAAAAATGAAGTGAAAATGTTTATGCAACTCTATCGAAGGGCTGGTTTGAGTTTGTTGGAAATGAATGACCAGGAAGGGCTCTAGTTGGAAAAGGAGGAGTTTTGGAGAAATAAACCTGGTGATATATTTTCGGGAAAAAGTTTCAGAAGGGACTTATTACAAAGTCAGATTTCTGTGGAAAAGTTATAAAATTCTTCTTACCTTTTTCAACAACGATATAGAGGTGTTTTCAATAAATAAAAGTCTTATAAAATAAGGTTAAAACCAGTGCATGTTCATATTGGGGTAGTTTGCGAGTACAATTCATATTGATTTCGTCCTTGGCTATTGTCTTAGCCAGATTTTGAAGAAGAGCAGTTCGAAAAAGAAGGGTTCAATGACGTCAATGCGAACTAGGGCGCTTCCCAGTCAGCTGCCTGTAGGGTTATGGCAAGTGACTTGGGCTCCACGTTGTTTGATGATTTCTGCTGCAAGTACATGTTGAAGCTTACGACTTCAATCAAGTAAGTAAAATCATTCGGTATTTATGGATGTTGTTTTGATACCAGTTTGATTGTGCTCAGCGACACACTGATTATGGGATCGCTGATGTTGTAGGCACAAGGGTATTTCGGACAGCTAGTCCGGGGTCCCACATCCTGTCTCTTCAAATTTCTACTGTTTTACCTGATGATGTACGCTGTTAATGCAGTCGCAGCAAGCATCCTTTTTCATTATCCACTTTTCTCCGGCTACTGAGGCACCTAAACTTGGATGGAACATGATCGCACCTTTCAACGGTGCGTACCACACTCGTTTCAGAAGGGTACGTACAACCTCCCGACTTCCACCGAGCTATGTGTGGTATGCCAACGCCACGGGGCCGCTGCCCCGACATACCACCATTTGTTCTCGAGCTACAACCCCACACGACCAAAGCTGCCTCCAGTCCAAGAACATGCCAAATGAAGAGTTACTTATGCTCCGTTCCTGCAATTGGCACCAATTGTATCTACAACTCCTTCCGTCACAAAATAAATGTCTCAAGTTTGTCTCAAAATGAATGTATGTAGACATGTTTCATGTATAGATACATTCACTTTTGGGTAAACTAGCATGGTGGCCCTCGCAAATGCGAGGGCATCATTTGTAAATGGTTGAAGAGTTCAAGAAATAAAAATATTGTTTCATTCATGTCATATTATTTCCCATTCTATGACAATAAACAAAATAGTTCTAAAACTATTGCAAATTTTTGGTAAGCAAAATATCAGGTATGCGAGTAACATCTTTGACAATCTGAAATATTTGGAAAAAAATCATGCCAGATGTTGAAACACCCATGTAAGTGATATTTGGAAAAAAAATCATGCCAGATGTTCTTAGATGATGTTAGATTAGTGTGGGAGATTTGTTATCTTTGATAAAAAAATGTTAAATTAATATAAACCGACCTATCCTCCTTAGTAGAGGTATGTCACATTAGATAGTGAGAATTATCTTATTCTGATGTTTCTTCCTCTCATTTACTCACTCCATGTCATAGTGTGCAACGTTCTAGAAACATGAACGTGGTGAAAAGTTGGCCATTTTTTGTATGAATATACATCTAAAGATAAATTACCTTTTTCTAGGCATATTTTTTAATATGTTTATACATGGATAGTCAAATTAGAGAAGTATTACTCTAAGTTTTCCAGACTCTTAACTTATCATGATCTTCTCACTCAATGGTTCTACACACCTTTGGTCACATGTATTTTATGTGTTATGCAAAATGTATACTGTGCTTGGATAGAATAGTTCAAAACTCCTCATCCGGTTAAAATAACATTACCCTTATGTCGATTTCATTACATGAAAGAAAGACACATATAATTTTCCAAATATATTTACCATACAAAGCAAGCATATCAGTCGGAATAATTCAAAAGAATTAGTGTACGCTTTTCATGTCCTCAGATTAGCGATTGTATCGAACCACCGTGTAGATACTAAATATGAAACATTACAAATCGAGATTCTATGATGACTTGGCCCTATGTGTATCGCTAAACGAAAATATTTTATAGTGTGAGGGATACTGCCGTCGATAGTGGGTCGCCTAATGTCATATGTTTAATATTTTTGAAGGTTTGACGCTTTGTGTCCCATTCAAACGTAAGATTGCCCCACCGGACATAAATATGTGTTGGCTAAGCCCTCTGAGTATCATTAAGAGTAAATGGCACTGGCGGTCACACAACTCGTCCGCTATGTGCACTTAAGTCACACAACTGAAAAACGAGATTTTTTGGTCACACAACTGGATTTTTGGTGCACGCAGGTCACAAACCCCACATGTCAGTCCGTTTTCCGTTGCAGGAGTGCTGACGTGGACACGTAATTTTGCAGAAAACCCCCTGTATTTTGGGATATTTCGCAAAAAACCCAAATTTGGGGCCGAACACAGGGAGTTTTCTGCAAAATGTCCAAAAATATAGGGTTTTTTTTTGCAAAATTACCAACGGAAAACGGACTGACATGTGGGGTTTGTGACCTGCGTGCACCAAAAGTCCAGTTGTGTGACCAAAAAATCCCGTTTTCCAGTTGTGTGACTTAAGTGCACATAGCGGACGAGTTGTGTGACCGCCAGTGCCATTTACTCTAAAAACAATGTACTCCCTCAGTTCATAGTTAGCCTACATTCTGGTGTTTAGTCAAAATAAAACTTTATAAAGTTTGACCAAGTATATATAAAAAATCAACATCTAAAATGTGGAATGCTGATATTTACTGTCAAATCTTTTGTTAATTTCTACAAATTTTGATTTTATCTAAACTCACTACCATAGGCTAAATTATATAGAGAAAGTACGTACTGATCAGTTTGATTATTTGAAAGTTGTCATATCGTAGAAGTTCCTATCCTTTGGCACCACGTTTCATGATTTACCTTTTTAATTTTAGCTATCATGCTTCAGCCAAGGCAGGTAGCTAGCTACTCTCGTACGTGGCCTTTTTGTTTAAATGGACACGCGTGTATTTATCTAGCAGAAGTACGTGAGGATAATTAAGGGAGTCCCTGGCCACCACGTTTGAGTTTTTTTTTTCTATTCTTTTAACTATCACGTTAAAACAGAAGGTACGTAGGCTACCTTTTTTTTTGTGAGGTACGCATATTGCTGAGACTTGATCTTCCCAACATAAGTCGTGCCAAACATGTTACGTAACTCTAATTTAAAAATAATCCCAGCCATACGTTTTAGATCTAACTGTTAAAATTAATTTAGATGATGTGGATTAACGTGGTGACTCGAAAAATTCGCTCATTTTGCTTTTAGTATATAATAGATTTGAGACAATTATTTTTGAACGGAGGGAGTATTTAGTACTTTTACTCCTTAGTTGTAACCATGTGACGGATTTTACATCATTCTACATTTTCTCAGAGTGATAAGCGATAACTATATGTGACTAGGTGGACCTACTTGTTGGTTATATGAACATACATGGTCAAATAATTAGATAGACCTACATACCATGATAAATTTGTATTTACTGTATACTTGGTGTTTTTGGCCTATATGATGTGATAATTAAACAACCCTAAATATAATAATAACCTTGTATTTTCTATTTTACATTACATTCATATTCAGTATATGATGAATTTTCCCATCGTTTTTAATGTGAAACGTGTAAGTAACATGGATTAAGTCTATTGGAATAATAATTTTTTGTATGAAAGTCGAGGCTTGATCATTACTTATTCTGATGAGACATAAATTAGTCACCGAATTAAAAATATAGATACACATTGAAAGTCTGTCATAGATTGATAGTATGAAATATAACCGAGGTTCAACTTAAATGAATTTCTTTTTGGTGTATCAATAGCACCTTTTAAACCATTAAACTCTTAAACTAACGTTGTACCAGTAATTCACCACATGACAAAGTAGGAGCAACCAACAGATCTCAACCGTTGATTGAATACACATGGTTAAATAGTTTCCATGTGCTTTTGTTAGGGGCATATCGATATTGGACATGTGTAGTTCGGTGCGCCTAGTTGCACACTGTTTGGTGGAATTTGTTTTAATTGCATAGAATTCAAAACCACTTCAAGAAAACTTGTCATAATATGGTAAGTTTTGAACAAATAAACGTGTGAGTTGATTGCCAAGTCTATCGCCCTGTCATTGGTTCCACCTTGTAAAATTGACAGATGAAACTGCACTCTTTTCAAAACGTATGGATATGAAATTGCATGAGAGATGAGACATTCCGCATCCTCCTCCTACGATCATAGCTAAGCGGAGGAGGGAAGACGACGTATGACAGTACGAGATCGAATACAGAACTAGTCACCTGCAAAATCAAAAATAAAATAAACACAGAACCAGCCCGTACGTAGCGATGGACGATTTGACATCTCTTTCTGGAGCTTTGAATAGACAAATATGGCTCCTCCCCCGGCCGCATTTGCTTCTCACCTGTGAAATCCATCATCTTGACGTGACATCTCCATACCTCCCCACTCGACCGCATTCAATGCCGAAGACAAGCTGCTGGCTAGGTGTGCATATAGCTAGCCCATGGCCAACAAGAGGACAGGGAAGAGAGAGATAGACCGAGAAGACGATGATGATATGAGAGAGAGAATGTGAAGTGACAACTGAGGTGACGACCTTTTCTGCAATGAGGAAAGAATCGCCATCCTCTCTCCTCTCTCTCTGCCCCCACGAGGTTTGATATCTGCGCTCATGCATGGGCCCCACCACCTTGTCGCCCCTCCGGCCTCCCCTTTACATAGGGCCTATCTTCTTCTTCTACCTATTGGTCTCCTCAGTCTCAGTCCTCACCAACAGCTCAGGCAGCTCTGGTCTGCTGTGCCTCCTCCGTCCAGCTTGCTGTTGTGCTCTCTGCGTCCCTTCTTCTTCATCTCCTCCTTCATCGTCTTCTTGGCGAGTACGTGCGTTCTCTGCTTGATCGGGTTGCAGATTTGCGTGCGTTTCATCTCGATCTTGATCGATGTTCTTTGGTTTTGCACCGTATGTGTGCCTGATTATGTGCGATGAGTAAATCTTTCAATCCGGGGATCAAGAACCAAAAGCTTTAGTCAATCACCCAATTTCCCCTCGGTTGCTTCAGTTTTATTCTCCCCCTTTTGATTGACTAGGTGTTTTGTGCGTGTGAATTTGTGTTCGCTGCACCAAGCAAGAAAACATGTCTTTGGTCTGTACTAGTAGTGCTGCTGTTGCTCGTGCTAGCTAGGGTTCCATTAATTCCAACCATGCGTGTGCGAGTTCGACTGGCCAGAGATATCCGATTAAGTAATCTCGCCCATCGATCGCCATCACTGTGCAGGTAGCTAGCCTCAGAGTTCTTGCTATATCCCGCAGCTTGTTTCTGTTTTTGCCTTGTCTTGTGTTGATTTAGCATCTCTGCATTTCTGCACGGCTCAGGCTGTGTCAGCTCTTTTGCATGGCTGCCAAAGCTCAGCTCAGCTCAGATCTTTAATTTGACATACTTGTATGTACTGTACTACTTATGATATGCGTCAGCTTACCTGAAACCGTAGTTCTTGCTGAATCCTGATAGCCATAGCTAGGATTTGAAGGAGATCAATGGTCAAAAACTGCAGGAAACTGACCAGCCCATGGCTACGCTGCTCAATCGTAACGATGACACTACAAACTAATAACATGTTTCCTTGCATTTACCATTTCGAAAAAATGTTTTCTTGTATTTATTCCACTAGTTTGACCAATGGTCAAGGGCCAGCAATGTGTACTAATGACATGCCATGATGGCACCGCTGTGCAGATCTGAGCTGAGCTGACAAGCTTGCAACGAGAAGGGACGTCAGCCAGCCGTCGACGATGGACATGTCCGGCGTAAGCGGCCCGGCGGACAGCCCGGGCGGCGGAGGCGTGTCGTCGGCGCTGGGTGTGCCGCGGCCGAGAAGGTACGAGTCACAGAAGCGGCGGGACTGGCAGACGTTCGGGCAGTACCTCCGGAACCACCGCCCTCCACTGGAGCTTGCCCGGTGCAGCGGTGCACATGTGCTGGAGTTCCTTCGCTACCTCGACCAGTTCGGCAAGACCAAGGTGCACTTCGCGGGATGCCCCTTCTTCGGCAACCCGAACCCCCCGGGTCCCTGCCAGTGCCCGCTCCGGCAGGCGTGGGGCTCCCTGGACGCGCTAGTAGGCCGCCTCCGCGCCGCCTTCGAGGAGCACGGCGGCGCGCCGGTGGCGAACCCGTTCGGGGCTCGCGCCGTCAGGCTCTACCTCCGTGACATCAGGGACTCCCAGGCCAAGGCGCGCGGGATCGCCTACGAGAAGAAGCGACGGAAGAGGAACCCGGCTTCGAAGCAGAAGACGCGGCAGGGGCATGAGGAGGCGCCGGCGGAGGTGGTGCGGCACTGCGGCGTGGTGGATCACCCAGCCGCGCACGCGCAGTACCTGTTCCCGATGCACGCGCAGTACCTATTCCAGGGGCACTTCCTGGCGCCGGCGCCCGATGGGGACCCTGCCGGAGCGCTGGAGGGCGGCGTGGTTCACGGCGGAGGGGACGACATCGTGATGGTCATGGCGGCTGCGGCTGCGGCCGCCGAGGCTCACGCGGCTGGGTGCATGATGCCGCTGCCGCTCTCCGTGTTCAACTAGCTAGCTCGATCGTTCTGATGGTCAATGTAGAATTTTTTTTTTTTTGAAAATAAACTGCTGCTACTCTATATTAAAACATGGCAAGGATTACACAGCGGCTTACAGAGGGACCCAAACATGAAAAGAAAATACACACTGGTCCCTGAACAATTGCAGGAAGGACCCCAAAACCAAAATAAGAAACGCGATCAGGTCCAAGAGGACGCTCGAAGTCAACCTCATCGTCTCCAGGGACGGCGCCATGGCAAGCAGCCACGACAGACGAGCAGCAAGGCCTCCGCAGCGGCATGAAGCCTGGAGGTTGAAGATAGCGGCCCGAAGCCACCCAAGACCGCCCTTCGGCCAGAATAGTCGCCGACATGGCAGAGACCGCCCATCGATCGCCACGAAGTGGCGAGCGGCGTAGCTCTGCAGCAAAAGCCGACGAGGATGAGCTCAATAACGGCCGCCCTTCGGCCAGAAAGGTCACCAGCTCGGCAAAGACCACCCATCGATCGCCTGCAAGTGGCGAGCGGCGTAGCTCTGCAACCAAAGCCAGCGAGAATAAGCCCTGAAACGGCCGCCCTTCGGCCAGAAGATGGGGAGGCGACCACCTCCCGAGATCAGCACAACAACCGCAACCTCCTTCAGATCCACTCTTCTCCGTGAGCCTGCTCCCAATCTCCTCGCCGCCACGGCCGGCCGGAAAGAAGAGGCTCCCAGAGAAACAGCAGAGCAAAAGAAGATCCCCTACCATGTGGCGCTTATTGAAGAAGGTCGTCGCAGAAACGCAGCCGCCCCTCCTCCACCTTGGAGGCTTGACGGAGGACATCCCCACGACCTGCTCGGTACCTCGCCGGGGCACCAGAGCCGAAGACCTTCGGGGCGAGAGAGGAGGCAAGACGCCATACGCCTCTGAGGACAACTCGCCGAAGAAACGGCCTAGACTAGTACTATACAAGGAGCCCCAGCATCCAAGACCAGCTCGACGTCGGCCAGCGCGAGCGCCAGCGACGGGAGCGGCCGGATCTGAGCGGCGGCGTCGGTGGACTCTCAACGGGAAGAGGGAGAGGGAGAGGAAGGAAGAGGGAGAGATATAGAAATTATTAAGTAGGGACTAAGTAAGTTAAGTTTGCAGGTTAGTTTTGCTAATGGCGGCGATCCTTCGATCGGCATTTGAACACAGCTAGCTCTAGGTTTGTACGCGCCATCTCTTCCTCGGGTATTCAACTATTTTCTCATTTGGTGAAACAGCGTTGCTTAAGATCGGAGGTAATTAATCTTGCAATATGAAATGTGCATGGTTCATGTTTTTTTTTTTTGAACGGGTGGCAGGTGGAGTTTATTTGCTCGGACATAAAGTTACATCGTTTATTACATATCGCAAAATAAACTCTCTAGAGGGTCACCCTCCCAGGACCGCCTTTCTTTTGTTTTATAAACTTTCTTCACCAGTTAATGAGCCTTTAGGGGTGGTACCTAAAAGACGACCTTGGACGTTCCCCTCCCCGTCTACAGTACTAAGGAGGCGATTTCTGAAATCCACCGAAGAACTCCACCTCGCCGGCGCGATTCGTTGGATTCCTCGGCCTCCGCCGGCCGCCTTGGCGGCGGGAGGCCGGGGGATCCCCGGATCTGTCCTGTTTATAGTGTAGGTTTTCTTTGGTTGCAGGTCGTCGCCGTTCTGGAGGTGGAGGCGCGGCGGCTGGTGTTTGCGGGCGGTGGATCTCCTCTCCGGCGTCGGCGCTCTGCGGAGCGTCGTCTTCGATCCATCGCCACCGGCGTCCTCGCACCTCTGCGGAGGTGCCGTGGGCGTCTTCCCCATGGTTGGCTCCGAGGGCGGCGGAGCTCCCACATCCAGATCTTGAAGAAGAAGGAGCGGTGCATCGGGCTGTCCGCGGCGGCGCTCGACGGTGTAGGTCTTCCGGGACCGGCGCTCGGCGACTTCCCGCACGCCAGGGGACTGCTTCCGATCCAAGGCTTCGAGGGAGGCAGCGGCGGCGGCGCGCCACCGACGGCATCGGCGGGTCGACGACGCGGTCATAGTGCAGAGGGGCGGTGTTGTAATTTTGTGTTTTCTGGGGTCCTCTCTGTAATTCCGATGTAATGCTTCTTCTTCCTCCGCAAAAAAAAAAATGAGCCACCTGATTTGTATCCCGAGTGCAGTGTTCAAAACCAATGTTACTCATCAAACTCGCCTTTGAGAAACATTCCGCCAATATTTGCTGTATTTGGATTCCACACCTCTGGTGCAAGCATGTATCAGCTAATTAACTAATAAGTGGTATGTTTGTGTACTGTGTTACCAGATCTTATGGCTGGCAAGCACATAATGTGTGTCCAACTCCAACTCGGTTGACTGATTAGTCTCAACTGTTTTAGCAGCTGCTTAGAATTAGAAGCTGCACATATGATTTACAGTGGCATTGTAGTCAAATGCATGTTTCCGACCGAGTACTTTATTTATATGTACAACGTAAAAGACGTTATCTATGCATTTTACATTTGGATAAGTTGTTATGGATGACGGCAATTTCCTCACGATGGATAAACATTTTGAGTCATATTCATATTCAGTACTCATGATTGATACTCCGTACGTGTAGTACGTCTAACGCCGATTTTAACAACACAAATTCAAATTGGCTCCCGAGCTCACTTGTTCTTGGTTGAATATTTTTTTTGAAACAAATAGTTAAACATTTTAAAAATTGGTGAGTAAGATGTACAAGTTTTATATATGTGTGTCAAGTTTTGTGCTCTGTGCAAAGAAAACCAAAATCAATGGTTAAAAATAGATTTCAAAATATATTTTTAGATCACTGATTTTGTTTATGTCATTTCACCACGAAACGAAACTTAACACGTATGTAGAAAACTTGTATATGTTTATCCCTAATTTTTTCAGAACTCTTTGAAATATTTTAACAAGGAGCAGGTGAGCACGGGCGCCAACATGCCTCCCCCGCTGTTCAATTATTCATTCGTTCGCCATGGAATAAACAGATGCTAGTAGTGTACCTGTCTGCAACAGCACGATCACTCATATGTGAATTTAAATATGGTACTCGCTCCGTTCCACAAAATGATTATTTTTTCAAATATCAAACAGTGTAAAGTTTGGTCGAATTTTAAGACAAACTATCAAAGAGCGGAAATTTCTGACTCGAGAGCACCGGTGATCCCTCTATTTTAAAAATTGAAACTTATATTTAAAGTTTCGACAAATTATGAAAAAAAATCAACCATGTTCTCAATGATGTATCTGACAAGCATGAAAATTATAATGTGAAATTCTTTGTATTTTGAGCTACACAAAGATAACAAATACACATATCTGAGTATAGTGAACAATGTATAGTTTCCAATCTCCAAATTTTGTCATTTTTATATAGGTATACTCCCTCCGTTTTTTAGTATAAGATGTTTTAGCTATCTCACATATTGGCTAGGTGCACACCTAAATAAGTGTACATATACATTAAAACATGTCTACATACATGTTGACACATGTGAATGTGGATAAAAACTAAAATATCTTATATTTACAAACGGAGGGAGTACATCATTGAGATCATGCAGATTTTTTTTTTAAATTAAAATTTATTTTGGGAATTTTAGAAAATAGAGGATCGCTCGAGTTCGAGAGTCAAAATGACTTTTCCCAACTACAAAATATATCATATGAAAATATATTTTAATCTGTATATAATTGTATTGATTTTGAACTGTAATTTTTTTTTCTAAAAGCATGGTAAACTTTGTGTAGTTTGACTTTAGAAAAAAAAAAAATGGCCCAGCTTTAAAAGAACGAATAGTAAAATCTGGCTACTGCTGCAGAAGAATATATTATAATGTCAAAAACACCGAACAAAATTTAGGGGTGTATATCGTGACATTCTATATTCACAGAAGAAAAAGTTTCGTGGAAACAATTACATTCTTGTAACAAGTGTAAACGGACAAATTCTGTTACTTCAAAATGATTTTTCGTGAGACATTTTATATTTTTTTTACACTGTAAAAAATATTTACTTTTTTACTAAAACTTTGTGTGCGGACAAAATTCTCCGGATATACACCCGAAATTATTGTTTGTCATTTTTGACATTTTAAAATGCATTTAAAATGTATTTTTCACACCGAGTGTATATATAAACCTATGAGTCAAAACAGCATGTCCTAATTTTATGTGCATTTTCTTTTAAACACGACATGATCCATGCATCTTACACATGTTATAGGACAGCCATAACCTCACGATGGATCCCACTGCATGCATAAACAATGTACATCATATTCGGTACTCGGATTCAGTGATCAATCCTTCAATGTACTGTGGCCGATTTTACCAGGCTATTCAATTATTTCGTCCGTTCACCAGGAAAGGACAGACACTCGTCGCTGCCCCCGTTGATCTTGATCGAGGTCGTGGGGTGATATGAGAGTAAGTTTTGATCGTGACAAATGATGGACGTGCGGTGGAAATGCACACCTAGCTGCTAGCCGCTCCACCATCTCAGCTCAGTGTCTGTTCTTTAATCCGGGCGCTAGTGTATGTTCCTATGCCAGTAGCTCAGTGGCAGTGCGTATAGCTTAGGTGGTGGACCCTATCTTATGGAGTGCTTCGTCCACAAACATTACGGATGCCCTTAGCCAGTCACCTTGCGCTGAAACTTGCACAGTGATGTCTTCACTTTCCCTGTCCGATCAGTCTATTCGTACACCATTTTCATCGGTGGTGTGATCTTCATGGATTTTGATTAACGCCATGATGGTATTGCCAAGTACTCCTTCGACCAGGTCATGCACAGAATTAATGAAATGATCAGCCGACCTGCCGTGCATGCATGCTGAGATCGAAGCGGGAACGGATGTGACTCGTGCATGTACTGCGGCTTCAGGTTTTCCCTCATTTGGCAGTGCGCTGCAGCTTGTGCCGGACCAGTCAACCGTTCACAAGGCCTTCACCGGAGGATTCGTCCACTGACCCGCGTTCGAACGGGCAAAACAATTTTTCTTAAGATTTATTATTAGATCTGCGTACTACTAATAGATTTCTTACAGCATATGGCTAGATAGGCTGTTTCCATGAACGACCTAAAATTTAGTCATTTCAGCAAGATCAAGAGCAACCTTAATTGATGAACCTGAAGATTAATCCGTTGGCATCATAATCGTGGGCGTCAAACAGGGTAAGAAACCCATGACCCTTTTCCTACTATATTCAACATGAATCGCAATATTTGGGATTTTTTTTACAAATATAGCCCCCTATCCAATGCAATTGTTAAAAGTAGCCCCTCCCAATTCTTTTGTCAAAAATAGTCCTGGCGGGAAGACAAGGAAGCGACACTGTCCTCTCGCCATGTGGGATGAGGGAAGTCTCTTCCCGCCATACCAAGTGGCGGAAAGTCTCCTCCCGCCGTACCAAGTGGCGGGAAGCCCCTTGACACGGAGCACCATTCTACGCCTCGTCGTGTTGACCCCGCCACCCCAGCTGGCGGAAAGTGCCACGTGTCGCTGCCATGGCGGGAGGACACGTGTCGCTTCCCTATCTTCCCGCCAGAGCCATTTTTGACAAAAAATTGAGAGAGGCTACTTTTGACAATTACATTGAGCAGGGCTATATTTGTAAAAAAATCAATCTTTGGGAACCTGCATGCACGCACGGAGGACGATGTCGTCGTCTGCGCCACCTGCAGAGGCTGGCTAGCTACAAATGGAAGCATAGCACGCCGGGAAACGAGGAGCCGGAGCACATCACACGTCCCCTCACTCAGACGCTGCGGGGTTCTCATGTCACCTCACCTCACCTGAGGCGTACGGCCGGAGGAACCCAGTCTGATCTAGCGTGTGAAGCAAGCGATGTCTGTGTGCAACCAGCCAAAGGAAGAAGAAGAAAAAGCTCTGTCGGAGAGTAGACAGGGGAAGGAAGCAGCGTCGTCAGCAGCAGCGACGCCGGTCTGGATGGGGCGGTGCCTGCCGACGACGTCCGTGACAAGGGCGCCGATGTGACCCGTCGCCGCAGGCAGGCAGCATACGAGTCCACGCGGCAGCCTCCGTCGCGTCCGCTCCGCTGGTGCAGTGCCGTCGTGTTTCGCTCCATATGTCTGCACGTACGACCGGCCGGTGCTCCAAGCTTGACCGGCCATGAATGGAGATTGTCTTCTTGCTCACGTACGGAGTAGGAATAGATGGTAGGACTGACAACGAAGATTAACCAAGTTTTTCGCGAAACAAGATTAACCAAGTTAGGACGGCCAAAGTGTTAAGTTTCTTAGGCTAGATTCAGAATCTCTATCTTCAGTAAAATCAAGCGGCCTTCATCGTTGCGAAATTATTCAACAATTCGTTTCACTTACATTATTTGCGAAATTTCTGAACACGACTCTACTGAACTGAACACGACACTGCGGCTCTACTGTTACATTATTTAGCGCTAGCAGCTTTCATGCATAATGTATTGGTCGCACACTCGCACGCATAAACTATATCTCACGACTGATTCGTGCTATTTATCCATACGATCAGCAATATTAGGTTTGTACGGACGTAAGTAATAAAAAATTAAGAAATAATTAGACCAATGCATTGTTTTTTATGTGTTGTATCTAAATTTAATAACTTGGTGCTCATATATACTCCCTCTATTCTGGTTTGTACGGCTTAGTACGAAAATTTATTTGTTCTCAAACTACTCCAGATTTAGGCCCAGTTAGCAATTAATAATCATGTAACCGTTGTAAACACACAGTTGACTTACGGAGTACCAAAGAATCAAATCACAATGATAACACCAGGATTTGTTAACACCTTTCAGAGTTCAACGCCTACATGTGCGGTGCATGATCACAGACGATTCTCCCGTTTGATATACTGCAACACTGGCTACCCTAGGCGCTGGCGCATGCCGCCGTCTTCCCAAGCGTGCCTATTGGTATCAAGTCGTCATAGTTATATCAGGTGCTGCCCCCTCAATATATAGGAGGCCCAGGCTATTGTGTCTGACTCGAACACTAAACGCATCATATCCACATCTTATACAACTCCAAATCCAAACGTAAACCAACTAGTACACAATATTCGACACAAACACAACAAATTTCACCTTGGCGAATATTGTCCACCATCTTCAGTTCGTCCAAGCGTCGAACTTTCATGTACTCCGGAGTTAAGTTGTCTTCCATGAGCTTTGCTGCTACTCACAGACTCCATGTGACCACCTGCAATTGTAGTCCCTTCTTCCAGTTCAACACTATCACACACCAACCACTGATCTGCGTGAAAGTGCTTCGACTTTAAGGGATTTCACCGTTTCTATTTAGTCACCTTGAATCAAAATTCACAATTGTCTCATATTTTTCCTTAATAGTCTTCTAAATGACCCATATCTATAGCACTTCGTCTCGTTCTGCATCTAGTCATCCGCACTTTGCCCTGTGCATTGAACATCACATAATATACGGCCATTTACTCGCTAAGCTTTCAACATTTCATAATTTTCAACACTTTTTCAGATTCCCATGGCTGACCCCTGACCATCACCTGACGTCAATCCCCATAGACATAGTCACCAACTTAAACCGCATACCCGCCAACACAACTTCAGGACCCCCTGCACTCATGTCTGACCACATGAATGTCTGACAACCATGCCCTGGTATGTCGCCGTGTCCCGTGCTTACCGCACGCCTCGCCCGCTATTACCGCGTTGAGCATCTATAATCTTGGTCAAGATCTACCATGTCGCTAACCCACACAACCTCAGGCCCCACTGCAGATAACCACCAGTCATACCTGGTCTGTGCCGAGTTCCACGCATCTCTCGAACCCTGACGTCCAGTCCGAGCAACGTGCTTCTCGATTCCCGCTAACGAGGCTTCGACTATCAAAGCTCTTACGCCGTAGTCTCTACATACTCGTTTCTTCCAATTGCTTTGATCTGGACTGACGTTCGATTGTGCTGCTCTGCGGCGTCGTCCTACGCGTGATGCCGCTGGCTAATCACGATTCCGAGGTATACTTAACAACTAAATGTTTTCAATGCAAGGTCATGTGAGGTTCAAATAAAATCGGTCTCTCATGCTTGCTTTCAGTTCAATGTTATTACCTATATATACAGATCAATATTTTCCATCCCGATTTAAGATGGATTTTTCACATCATATCAAACGAAACAAACTGTGATGCTAAATTCTCGATTAGCATGTGGAAGTGGTAATCACACTAGTTATTTTGGAAGATATTGTTTGTTAGGTTAAAACGTTTGGACGAAATAATGTCCAAACCATCATGGATTTGTGAACTGGAGGGAGTAAAAAAATTAGGAAGGTTGAAAGGAAAATGATGTCGCTTAGAGGGGGGGGGGGGGTGAATAGGCGATTAAAACTTTTCCGGTTTAGTCTTGATAAATGCGGAATAAAACTAGATGTTTTAATTTAACAAGCATACAACCTAAATATACTAGGTTCACCTATGTGCACCAACAACTTATACTAAGCAAGATAAGTAACAAGGTGATAGCAAGATATAGACTTCAAGCACGAAGGCTATCACAATGTAAATTGCATAAGTAAAGAGCTCGGGTATAGAAATAACCGAGACACGCGGAGACGATGATGTATTCCCGAGTTCCTCCTTTTTAGGGGAGTACGTCTCGTTGGAGGGGTGTGAGTTTCAAACTCAAGACGCCACAAACGGCCTCACCCTATTATCCGTTGAACCTCGCACAAAAGCTCGGTTCACCTTCCAATATTGATTTCCTTTTGGGCGGAAATCGAGTCCCTTACAACAATCTTGAGACACAACCCACAAAAGGATTGGGAGCTCCCAAGTGACCACAAAAGGTCTCAATCACCGTCTAGGGTCCAACGACCCAAGAGTAACAAGCTCACGAACTTTCACTTCCACGAATCCTCGTGGAGAGAGCAAACCGATGCACAAAAGCAAAGACAAGAACACAAGAAGTGCTCAAGTCCTTCACTCCCAAATCCCACCAAAAGCAACTAATGCTTGTGGGAGTAGAAGAGGGGAAGAACAAAGAAGAACTCAACAAATGGAACTTCAAGAACTAGATCGAAACGGTTCTCCTCACTTAGAGGAGAGATGGATTGGTGGAAATGTAGATCTAGATCTCCTCTCTCTTTTCCCTCAAAAATATGCAAGAATCATGAGAGGAATTGAGAGAGAGGCAAGCTTTCCAAGGTCAACAATGGTGGGAGAGAGGGGAAAACTTGCTCAAATGGTTGGGGAACCATTAGGGAAGAAGGGGGACTTATATAGGTCCTCACAAAAAAGAGTCGTTGCTGGAAAAACAGCGCACCAGATATTTCCGGACTAAAGACCGGAAATTTCCGGACCCCCGAAAAACGGCTAAGTCCCCCAAATTTTTGGTACTGAACTCTGGCCGGAAATAGTACCGGAAATTTCCGGGGGACCGGATATTTCCGGACTAAAGACCGGAAATTTCCGCCCCCCCAGAAAACTGCAGAAACACCGATACGAAAACGACAATAAGTTTTGCATCCGGACTCTGTTTTCGATGTTCTTGGGCTCGTTGGAATCACCACAACGAGCACGACAATATTATGCAGAGAAACATGATAGTCCAACAAGGGAGGATAAAACCAAATGTAGAAAGGTAAAACCTCTCTAAAAAAGAACAACCGGTAAAACCTCCAACAACAAAAACGCAACAAGATATTCATGTGAAATCCGTTTTTGATGAACTAGAGCTTGATATGGAGATGAACACAAACTCTAAATTCTCACATGGATAAAAGCCAAATAAGAACTAAGAAATATAATATGCTAAGTATGCAAAGGTTTGAGCTCTCCACAAAGATGCGATCAAGTTACTCACTTGAGAGACCCTCTTGATAGTACGATATCTATGCTATAACCCGGTCTCCAAACTAACAACATGAGTCCGGTAAAATAGAAACCCTATCAAGATCATACCTTTGCCTTACACATTCCACTTGAGCTAGACGATGACGATCTTGATCTCTTCAAGTGGACCACCTTTCTTGATTGCGCTTTGCTTGGTGAAGACTCACACATCGCTCCCCATACACCAAGATGGGGGTGCCTTTCTTAGGAACATCTTCACTTGACCATTATCTCCAAATGGGTTGCGAGCTTCAAGCATGGTATCTTCTAGATTCCCATCTTGAACTTGCACACCTCAATCTTGATGACGATCACCACTTGACGTCATCCTCCATGAGCTATAAGAAAACTTTCTTTTGATGCAAGCCCATGGAGATATACCTAACCCCAACAAAGGTCACAAAGCTATATGGACAAATTCTTACCATACCATTGGATCACATGATCCCACATGGTATATCATTTAGCTTTGTGTGTTGATCAACTTGAATCCACTCTTTGCACTTAGTCTTGATCAACCTTGTATCTTTTCATCTTCTTGATCATATCAAATATGTCCATTATAATCAATGATCTTGATGGCATACAACCTTGAATCCAACACATGGAGTTCAAGTGATGCCAATGGACAAACCTACAAGAATAACTCAACACAAACATTAGTCCATAAGGATTGTCATTAATTATCAAAACCATACCTGGGGACACCATGCACATTCAATCTCCCCCATTTTGGTAATTGATGACAATCCCTTTTACGAGGGTTTATATAATGAATTAAGCAACCATGCACAACAAAGAGCAAGGATGCAAGAGCATGAAAGGCAAATGCTTAAGAACAAAACTAAAGCATAAAACCAAATTCCCTTAAACCCTCTAAAATTCTCCTCCATTGGCATCGATTGCCGAAATGGGAGGAAAAATTTAGAAGGCCAATATAGTAAGAGCTCCCCCATAATATGTGCATTTCTCATAATATGAGTGAAATCAAATGCACATATCTAATGACGAATAGTTGAGAAGGAGATCAAACTATATTGAGGATCCAAAGATTGCGAAAGAAAATCAAATTGAAAGATACTTCGACAAAAGAAGTAACCAATCAAAGGATAAAAAAAAAACAAATTGAACAAAAGAAGATATTATGATAAGATCAACCAAGTGTTCTAACAATCAAGAGGGAACTCCCCAAGGTACGTGCACAAAGTAGGATATGTATTTCAATATGGTGTGCACAACATGGAATCCTCACTCCCTTCTAGATAATGTAGAACACTGACCAAAGAAGATGTAGCAACTAGGTCCACAAGCTTATTAAGATGCAAAAAGAGATTTCAAAAGAAAAACAAAGCTTGTGCCTTTTAGAAAACACCAAAGAATCAAAAGCAATAAGAGGTGGTCACTAAAAAATTGGAATACCAAATAAAGATGTAACTATTCTCATATGTATAAGTTTCTAAGTAGACACCAATCACGAAGATATAAGTCCACAAATAAACATGTACACACAAAATAGGTACAAAGGTAGAGATCATGATATCCAAGAGGAAGTCATAAATACACCAATAAGATCTTTGCTTAAAAGCATGGCACAAAGCCCAATTTTATCTTAAAGGAATATAGATGAACTTCCAACACACACTCATCATAGCATCAAAAGTATCCACAAGGGATAAGGTGATAAAAGAGATGCTCCGAGAAAGATAACAAGTATCACACAAAGGAAATTGATGCCAAGATACAACCTACACAATGTTGAAAGCTAGAAAAATATGCATGAGGTAGATACTTGTTACCGAGATAGCATTGGGTGATGTAGAAGATAAGAGTTCACGATCATCCAAGCTTGGCTCCACTAAGCACATGGTGACAACACCTTCCTTGTAAATGAGACAAGCTTCCAATGCATTTCCAAATGTACCTAAAACAAATTCAAGTACACCATGGTCCCCAAACTCATTAGGTCCAAAGTAGTTAGAGCAACTACAATACATAGGACAAACTCCACATAAATATGTGCATATAGATATGAAATTGAATTTCATGCACATCTTAGCCATTTAGGATTTGATGGAGTTTATCCTATATATTGGATCAACAAAAGTAAGCATGCCATAAGATATACATATAATAAATATGCATGCACAAGACTTTCAAGAACCAAATGAGATACAATTTGGACAAAACAACAAATAAACCAAGAAAGCACACACAAGTGTGACAAAAAAATGAATTACCCAAATTATATCAAAGACCCAAATCAACACATGATTGAAGATACTAATTTGAAAACATACCAAATGAAAATAGGATCAAGGAATAGATCAAACCCTCTACACTTTTCATGATGGCACAAAATATCAAGACGAAAAATGCTTGTCTTCCAAAGATACATATCATCGGGATAAAAGGCAATTTGAAGACAACTAATGTTCAAACGCATATAGGATAGCTCCCCCAAGATGTGTGCATTATTTATGATCTTGCATTTGAATACAAATGCACACAAAGGGGATCATCACTCACCATATATATTATACAAACACTAGTCATGTTCAAGAAGGAGCAATAAAATCCAATACCAAATTAAAGAATGGTGTTCTACTCAATGTAGGATAGCTTCCCCAAGGATAGTGCATTATTTAGAAGTATGACTTTGAATGTCAATGCACAAGAATGGGATCATTACTTTTCCTCACTCAAGAAAGCACAAAACAAATTTTGAGTAGAGCAACAAGATCCAAACGATGAGAGGCAAAAAGAATTTAAGCAAATATTGAACTTGTTTGAGCAACACGCCACATAGGAACAAGATAATTAACAATATCAATTCAAAGTGGCAATACCTCACATGTTCACATTTTCTAGGCTTGTAATATGCACATAGCTTATTACTCCCCTATAATGTGATAATCCATTTCTTTCAAACAAGAGGCAAACAAAACAATTAGAGATAATTATTGGACATTATAGAATTTGAATTTCTCATGAGTAAGGCATACCACATAGAGAATAGATAAGATTTATATATCATCACTAAGTGGTATTCCTCATGTACACACATTTTTAGGATTGTGAAGTGCACGAAGCATATCACTCTCCCAAAATGGGATAGTCCATTAATCTCTCAAAGAGAGCCAACAAGATAAGATATCAAATAAAATCAATAAGGCTCAAAACAAGTAAGTGGTGTGCAAACCAACATACACATACTTGATTTCTTAAGATAAGCAAGTAGAGAGCACAACACATACAAACACTAGCAAGGTACAAAACCAAGCACACGCAAGGGTGCTGTCGGCCCAGTGGAAAACAGGGTACCACGGGCCGGCCTGCCACAACCCTCAACACTCTGCTGAAGATGCGGCCATGGACCAGGCGTCTCAGCCTGGTGAGCCTCACGAGAGACCCCTCCCTCGCGAGGACCTCTCCCATCGATAAAATGTCGCTAAGACCTGGCGCACGTCTGCGCCACCCTCGCGAGGCCTCCCTCGCGAGGCGTCAAGTACACAAAGACCTCGGCGAGGCAATCCTGCCCTCGCGAGGTTCCTTCGGGTAAAAGCAAGCTCTGTCTGCGACCGAGCGCACATGGCCTCTGCGCCCGACGCAGAGTGATGCGCGCCTGCGCGCGGCGACGACGACACCGCAGTTGCCTCTTTGGTGATTAAAGTGGTCAACAAAGCAGCACCAAGGAAAGCGGACTACAAGAATTGCCATTCCGGTGATAAGGGGACCGTTGGCCGCTACGCTCCAAGCCAACGTCACCGTGGGGCACCCCACGGGTCTCTCCAGTGCCAGCCCATCGTCCTGGATGGACGGTGGCTTTCCCTGCCAAAGAGCAGCAATCTCCTGCCATGGACCAAGTCCATGGACAGCTCCGTGGCCATGCACTGTCCTCCTCCTTCGTCGCCATGTGGTAGCCCTTCACGCCTAATGAATTGGGGGAAGAGGCCCGAGGCACCTATAAAAGGAGGCAGTGTACGACCGGGAGAGTGGATTCGGCCAGTAGAAGCTTATCCACACTACCGCAAGGGAGAAGGCGGAGCATCTTCCACCATAGTTCCTCCCTAGCAATGCTTGAGCCTCTGTTAGATCACTGCACTGTAATCTCCATAAGCAGTGCAATACAACCAAGCAGGAGTAGGGTCTTATACCTCACGGTGGCCCGAACCTGGGTAGCGGCTCGTGTTTACTCTCTGCCGTGATGTCCCTCATCGAGCTCGACGAGCACCGTCGCCGAGGTAGTTGAGGGTTGTTTGATTGCGTGTTCAGCCCCCTGTCGTTCCTGGCTACAGTGAGACACACCCCTAGTTCCGGGGACTAGTCTCCGACATTTGGCGCGCCAGGTAGGGGGCTGAGGCGCGTCTTCAACCTCTCCTCCGCCATGGCCGAGACACGTGCCGAGCGTCTCGCGCGCCGGACGTCCGGTAGGGCCAACACCGAGCCCGTCGTCGACCGCAATCCAGAGCGCAACGCCAACCCCGAGCCCCGCGTCGAGCACCCAGAAGACCAGGACGGCGACGGCGACGAGGAAGCTTCCTCCCTGCACCCGTCCAGGGACCAGGGCACCTCTACGCAGAGCCGGGTGGCGCCCAGCCCAAGCGCTGTGCTGCTCATGGCGCAGGAGCTGCTGCGCTACCGCCCCGCGCAGGCAGGCCACGACGGCTGGCTCGATCGCGTCACCGAGCTCATCAACGCCGCGGCTGTACCCGCTCCAGCGCCCTCTCGCTCGCTGGTGCACCACTCTGGGCGCGCAGGGAACACAGCGCATGGCGCTCCTCCCCCTCCTCCGCCCCCTCCACCGCCACCTCCGCCAGCCGGAGCACCGGCCGGGAACAACCGCGCCACGTCGCACGCCTCTTCGCCGCATGACTGCCAAATCATCCAGCGGACGGCAGAGGACGCGCGCGTGGAAATCGAGCGCCGGCGGGACCGCCACGACCGTGCCGTCCAGGAGGTTGCAGCCACAGGGCGCCAGAACCACCACGCGCTCGCCGGCGGCATCGCGACGTACGCCATGGGCTGCACCGCTTTCACCCGCAACCTGCGTCGCGTCGTCTGGCCGATCAAGTTCAAGCCAGACCTTCCTCCGCGCTACGACAACAAGAACAACCCCCTGGAGTTTCTGCAACTCTACACCGTGACCATCCAGGACGCAGGCGGCGACGACAAGGTGATGGCCAACTGGTTCCCCGTGGCCCTCAAGGACGCAGCACTCTCGTGGCTCTTGAACCTCCCTGAGAACACCATCGACACATGGGAGGAGCTCTGCAAGTGCTTCGTGGCGAACTTCAAGGGCACGTACGAGCGCAACCTCCCCTACAACGACCTCCGCACTGTGTTCCAGAAGCCTGACGAGACCCTCCGTAGATACATCCAGCGCTTCAGCCAAATTCGCAACAAGATCCCGAACATCTCCGATACGCAGGTCATTTCTGCCTTCAGAGCGGGCGTCACGGACGTCAGGATGCGCGAGAAGCTCGGCATCCATGACAACCTCACCTCCATGGTGAAGCTCTTCGACTTGGCGGACAAGTGCGCCAAGGCTGAAGAGGGTCACCTCTTCGTCAAGCAAGAGTCAGATGCAGAGCCTCCTGAGGGGTCCAAGCCCAAGAAGAAGGCCAGCGAGAAGCGCAAGACCACTGCCGTTCTCGCGGCAGAGCCTGACGCCAAGCAAAAGCGTGCTGCCACCCCAGCGGCGGACACCAGCAAGACAGATGATTGCCCATTTTGTGTCTACCACAACAAGCACAACCACGCGACTAAAGACTGCTGGGAGCTCAAGAAGATTCGCGACAGCCGCGAACAGCGCCGTAGTCGCGGCGGCCACGGGGGCGGACGCTGGAACAACAACTACGACAACTACCAGCGGAACCCTTAGGCAAACACCTTCCAGCAGAACCCCGCCGGGCAAAACGACATTCTCCCTGACGAGGACCCTGGGGGCTACCAGGTCCCTCGTGGGCAGGATGCATCCTCGGCGGAGCTCAAACTCCCAGGTCCAACCGCCACCTCATGCAGCTCACTCGCGAGGTCAACGCCGCGCTTCCTGGGGTTGAGGCATCCCAGCCCCTCAAGTGGTCGCAATACCCCATCGCCTTTGACTCCAGCGACCACCCAAAGTCCACCAAGACCGTGGGCACCATCTCTCTGGTGTGTACTCCTACCATCAACAACATCGCCGTCACCAAGACGCTCATAGATGGGGGTGCAGGCCTGAACGTCATCTCCGTCGAGACCTTCGAGAAGCTTCAAGTGCCATATGAGGGCTGATGCCCACCAGGCCCTTCTCGGGGTGACAGAAGGAACAACCACCCCGCTGGGGCAAGTGAGGCTTCCAGTCACCTTCGGAACGCAAGAAAACTACCGCACCGAGTTCATCGACTTCGACGTCGCGCACATCGGCCTACCCTACCACGCCATCCTCGGCTACCCCGTCCTCGCGAAGTTGATGGCTTTCACTCACCACGCCTACAACATCGTCAAGCTTCCAGGCTGCAGCGGCACCATCACCATCCGTGGCCAGGTCAAGGACGTCGTGTGCTCTATCGAGCATGCCTATAAGGCCGATGCAGTGGCATTTCCCGCTGACGAGGACGTAGAAGAGCCCCCCGCGTGGCCGGCGAAGAAGAAGCAGCTGTTCTCTCAGGAAAAGATAGCCACGAAGAAGGTGCCCCTAGACGCCAGCGGCTCGGGGGCTAGCGTCACCATAGGCGCTGGTTTGCCTAACAAATAGGAAAGCGCGCTCGTCACCTTCCTCAGGGCAAACTCTGACATGTTCGCATGGACACCGTCAGATATGTCCGGAGTACCGAGGGAGGTGATCGAGCACCACTTAGCCGTGTGTCCAAACACACGCCCAGTGAAGCAGAAAGAACGGCGCCAAGTGCCAGAGAAGCAAGAATTCATCATCAAGGAAATAGAGAAGTTAAAAGAAGCACACATAATTCGAGAAATGGCAAACCCCACTTGGCTCTCCAACACGGTGGTCGTCCCCAAGCACACCGGTGAAGGCCGGCTCTGCATCGACTACACCGACCTCAACAAGGCCTGTCCTAAGGACCCATACCCACTGCCGAGGATAGACCAGATCGTGGACTCAACCGTCGGCTGCGACCTCCTCTATTTTCTGGATGCCTTCTCAGGCTACCACCAGATCATGATGGCGCATGAAGACGAGGAGAAGACAGCATTTCTCACCCCTTGTGGTGTGTTCTGCTACGTCTGCATGCCCTTCGGCCTGAAGAATGCCGACGCCATGTTCCAGAGGCTCATGAGGACCGCCTTGGGGATCAGATGGGGAGAAACGCGGAAGCCTACGTCGACGACATCGTGGTCAAGACTCGCGAAGAGCACACACTCCTGAAGGGCCTCGAGAAGACCTTTGCCAACCTGCGTAAGGTGAACATCAAGTTGAACCCCGCCAAGTGCGTCTTCGGGGTACCATCAGGCAAACTCCTCGGGTTCCTGATATCTCACCGTGGCATCGAAGCAAATCCCGACAAGATCAGGGCCATAGAAGAAATGCAGCCACCTCGTCGCCTTAAGGACATGCAGCGCCTGGCGGGATGCATGGCCAGCCTTGGCCGTTTCATATCCAAGTTCGGCGAGAGGGCGCTGCCTTTTTCAAGATCATGAAGAGGTCTGGCACATTCAAGTGGACGCCAAAACAGCCAAGGCATTCGAAGACCTGAAGAAGTACCTGGCCAGCCCACCAATCATGGTCACCCCACGACCTTGCGAGCCTCTGAAGCTGTACTTAGCAGCCACTCCTCAGACGGCAAGCGCGGTCCTGGTGGCAGAAAGGGAAGAGCCAGTCCTCGCCAAGAAGGGCACTGCCCCGCCAAGCCCAGAGCCCCCCAACAAGGAAGCAGCCTCCCTAAGCCCCGAGCCTCAAGCCGAGCCCGCGCCTCAAGACCTGCCGCAAGAAAACCTCGACAAGCCCCTGAAGAGCACTGCGAAGAGCCCAGCACTGATGCACCACCGACGACGCTTGTCGAGCACCCCGTCTACTTCGTCAGCACAGTGCTGCGGGATACTTGCGAGCGGTACACCATGCAGCAAAAGCTCCTCTTCGCGCTCCTCATCGGCTCCAGGAAGCAACGCCACTACTTCCAGGGCCACCCCATCAAGGTGGTCACATCGTACCCCCTGGAGCAGGTCCTGCGCAACCCAAATGCCACAGATCGCGTCGCAGGATGGGGCATCGAGCTGCAACCTTTCGAGCTGCAGTTCGACACCACCAGGGTCATCATGGGCAGGGCGCTGGAGGACTTCGCGGCCGAGTGGACGGACACGTGTCAGGAAGAGCCTCAGGAGGGAGAGGCCGCATCATCAGGAGGGACATCGCCCAACTACTGGATCATGCACTTCAATGGGGCATTCGCACGCCAAAGTGCGGGGGCTGGCGCCGTCCTGACTTCACCAACAGGCGACAAGCTCTTCTAGGCCATCCATCTATGCTTCACGCATGACGACAAGGTCTCCAACAACATCGCCGAGTACGAAGGCCTCCTCGCCAGGCTTAGAGCTGCAATCGCCCTCAGCGTCAAACACATACTCATCAAGGGCGACTCCCAGCTCCTTGTCAACTTCTCCACTAAAGCTACAAGCCTAAAGACGTCCACATGGCCGCTTACCTCGAGGAGGTCCGCAGGCTCGAGAAGCACTTCAGGGGAATGGAACTCATGCACATTCCTCGAGGAGAGAATCAGGAGGCGGATGACATCGCGAAGCAAGCATCAAGAAGGGAGGCCCAGCGAGCAGGCGTGTTCGAGGAGAGGCTTCTCAAGGCATCAGTCAAACAGCCGAAAGAAGCAGCTGACATGGACATCGACGAGGAGCTCCCACTAGCGCCAACAACTAGAGCACCAGACCGCGGTCCGCCCTCGGAGACCGCCTGCTACTGACCTTGGTGCGTCAAGCGGCGGAGTGGATCGTCGAGATCAAGGAGTACCTGCAGGTTGGGGTCCTCCCTAAAGAAGATGCAGAAGCAGAAAGAATCGCTCGTCAGGCCAAGTCATACTGCCTCCACGAGGGAGATCTGAACCGCAAGCGCCCCAATGGGATCGCGTTGCGATGCGTCCCCTCAGAAGAAGGTCGTGAGCTGATCAGGGACATACACAGTGGAGAATGTGGTCATCACTCATCCTTGCGCACCCTCGCGGGAAGGTTTTCAGAAGTGGCTTCTACTGGCCTACAGTGCTTCAGGATGCCGCCGCCATCGTCCAATCTTGCGAGGCATGCCAATTCCACGCCAAGCAGATCCACCAGCCTGCGCAGGGACTTCAAACCATCCCGCTTTCCTGGCCCTTCGCGGTCTGGGGGCTGGACATCCTGGGATCTTTCCCACGAGCGCTCGGGGGCTACCGCTACCTCTACATCGCCATCGACAAGTTCATCAAATGGGCGGAGGTTGAAGCAGTGCGCACCATCCCGACGAGGTCGGCGGTGAAATTCATCAAGAGCCTGGTCTACCGCTTCGGCGTACCAAATCGCATCATCACCGACAACGGCACGCAGTTCACCAGCGGCATCTTCAAGTCCTACTGCGGCAGCCTCGGCACCCAAATCTGCTACGCCTCGTTGGCTCACCCACGAAGCAATGGGCAAGCTGAGCGAGCAAATGCTGAAGTGCTCAAGGGCCTCAAGACAAGAAGCTTCAATCGCCTCAAGGCCAGCGGCAAGAAATGGATCGAGGAGCTCCCGTCCGTGCTCTGGTCCATCCGCACAACAACTACAAAGCCCACTGGTGAAACGCCGTTCTCCCTCGTCTATGGAGCTGAAGCAGTTCTCCCAACGAGCTCAAGCACGGGTCCCCGCGAGTCCTCACCTTCAACGAAGCCAACCAAGATGACATCCGCAACAATTACCTGCTACTGCTCAAGGGAATCCACTGCCATGCTGCCCTCCGAGCGGCAAGGTACCAGCAAGACCTCTGCCGCTACCACAGCCGCCACATACGCCCGCGCACCCTCGAGACAGGCGACCTCGTCCTGAGGAGGATACTCTCCAGGGAAGGCCTCCACAAGCTCTCACCCATGTGGGAGGGGCCCTTCAGGGTCGTGCACGTCTCCAGGCCCGGCGCAGCACGGCTCGAGACGAAAGACAATATTCCAGTCAAAAACCCGTGGAACATCGAGCATCTGCGCAAGTTCTACCCGTGATCAGTTGTGGCAGGAATTTTTTTATCTCAAGAGGGAGGCATGCGCTGTCACATCCCCAGCTTGACAATGCCTTTCCCACCACGAGGGGCTACATCATCTGAGCTCTCTCTACAACGCGTCGCCACAGGCCGCGAGAAGCCTCAGCCACTCCGTGTGGAACCCCATGCTCAGACATGGCGGAATTTGCGAATATGATTTTAGGGTTTAATAAAAAGCCAAAAGTTAAATATTTAAAATCAAATAATTGGAATAAAACATTTTATGAGATGAAGGTTTCTTTGAAATACCTTGAATAAAAGAATTTAAACTAAACTCAAATTTTTGAAATTAAGGATTACTTGGATATTTAAACTATTAAAGTTTTTGGGGATGCCAAACGTCTTCTATATTTGGTTTCTATTATAATTTTAATGTTTTCTTTTTAATAAAAACAAAAGTTTCAGATTTTTGTGATTTTCAAACATTCCAAAATAATAGGATGTTACATCCTCCTTCGTCGCCATGTGGTAGCCCTTCCCGCCTAATGAATTGGGGGAAGAGGCCGAGGCACCTATAAAAGGAGGCAGTGTACGACCGGGAGAGTGGATTCGGCCAGTTGAAGCTTATCCACACCACCGCAAGGGAGAAGACGGAGCATCTTCCACCATAGTTCCTCCCTAGCAAAGCTTGAGCCTCTGTTAGCTCACTGCACTGTAACCTCCATAAGCGGTGCAATACAACCAAGCAGGAGTAGGGTCTTACACCTCACGGTGGCCTGAACCTGGGTAGCGGCTCGTGTTTACTCTCTGCCGTGATGTCCCTCACCGAGCTCGACGAGCACCGTCGCCGAGGTAGTTGAGGGTTGTTTGATTGCGTGTTCAGCCTCCTGTCGTTCCTGGCTATGAGATAAGCACAAGCAAGCAAGCAACTTTCAATGTATATATGATATAAGCACAAGTTACCGCAAGGAGGAACATTGGATATGAGATAAAACAATATAATCCAAATGACTTGGCTTGAGAGAATATAATTGATGAAGATCCCTTAATTCTTCATGATGTAGCCAAGTCTCCGATGCCCTCCAACAACACCTATTGATCAAGTTTTAGCTTGTTGGTCCCCAACCAAGTTGGGTCCTAAGAGGTTAGTCTGGCAACCCAAATGGTTCTTTTCTTGACAGCACTTTGAGTACCAACATATTTGGCAAATACATTGCCAACCTTATCCTTCCTAAGAGAATAAACATTATCAATTATGATAGGGTTGGATAAGGTACCACTAGTGCATGAAGAAGCAAAGTGACCCTTCTCACGGTATAAGTAGCAACATTGGCTTTTTCCCTTCTTCTTAGTTGAAGTCTCAACTTGAGGAGGAATAGCTTGATTCTTCTTGAGAAGTGACCGTTCTTCAAGTTGAGGAACTTGAGTTTGAGCATGAGGCCTCTTCCCTTGTTGCATCTCACCAAGGGACTTCTTCTTCAAAGGGCAAGATCTAACATGGTGCCCTTCAACTTTGCACTTGAAGCAAATAATCTTGGCCGAATCTATAACTTGTTCTTGGCCCTTTTTCTTCTTGTTATACTTGGACTTATTCTTGATATTGGAGTTGAATCCAAGTCCACTCTTGTCATTGTGGCGTCTTTGAACACTCAACACATATTGTCAAGTGTAGAATACCCTACATGACGCTTTTCCAAGTCTTTCTTCAAAGAAGTGACTTGGGCCTTGAGCTCATTTAATTCCTCTACATGGTTAGTATCAACACAAATACTAGAGGAAGTAGATGTTTCATTGTTAGAGCAACAAGGTAAGGAAAGTAATTCATCACAAGATTTAGAAATAGTATGTGATGTAGAATTATTAGGACTAGCACAAGACAATATAGTATTTTTAGTAGAAGTTGTGCCTTTGTCCACATGAGGCTCACAAGATGTTACCATTGTAGTGATAGCCTCATGAGCTAACTTTAGCCTAGCATGGGATGCTAGAAGATCCTCATTAGAGCTAGAGAGATTTTCATGACTTTCTTCCAATTTCCCATACTTGCTAGTTAGCAACTCAAATTGAGCCCTTAGCTCAACATTCTCCTTCAAAATAGATGCTTCACATGAAGTAGAGTTAGTAGCACAAGCATCATTAATATTAGAAATGGAAGAAGACAACTTAGCAAGCTCATCATTCAACCTAGCATTTTCCTCAATAATATTACCATGATTACAAGAGAAAATAGAGGATCTAGGTACATCAATTTTAGATAGTTGAGTTTGGAGTTGATCATGAGACTTGGTAAGGAGAGAGTGTTCACTTTCCAAAGCCTTATGAGCTTTGTCAAGTCTCTCTACATCCTCTATTAGTCTAGCATTGCCAACACCAAATTCAACCTTTTCCTTTTTAAGCACTTTATATTTAGCAATAGCATGATCTCTTTCCTTAATGATTTTAGCAATAATTAGATCATTTGATTCATCAAGAGATTCAAGTTTCTCCTCAAAAGACACTCGAAGCTCTTGCTCTTCCTCAAGGGCATTCTCTAAGGATGCTTTTTCCATAGCATCCTCTCTTTCAATCCTTCCCTTTTCTTCAATGATATCCTTGCACTTAATAGCAAAAGTCAAAATTTCACACAAGAGCAAGCTTGACTACCTTTAGGGAGAGCACCAAATACCATCTCACTCTTCTCCTTTAAGGAGTCAATATCATTCTCTTTTAATCCATAATAATCCTCATCCTTATCATCAAAGGTGTAGAGGGTTCCAAAGGTGAAGATACCTTTGAATCCCTAGCCATAAGGCAAAAGTGAGAAATGGACGATGATGATGAAGAATAGCTTGAAGCACCATTGAGATCCATGTCTTGTTCCAACAATTGTTGGTTTTCCTCTACATTGTTAGTCATGCACAAAATAGAGGATATGGAAGTATTGTTTTCATGACAACAAGACATATGAAGCATATCATCATGAGATTTAGTTAAACAACTATTATATGATATGCAAGGACTATCAACACTAGCATGTAAGACATTTCAGGTGCTAGAAGTGTTTAAGTCCAAAGATAGAACATTGCAATGAGATAGAGATGATGTATAGTCAATAGTGGATTCACCATCAACAATGCAATTTCTATCACCACTCACCATATCATTACCTTGTGACAAATCACATGTTGGTGAAGTGGAAGAATAAGTGAGCTCATCACGGCTGGAGGTGGAGGGACAACAATCATCCTCAATAATGTTGGACACTTCATATTTATCTTGAAGCTTGGTCCAAAGCTCATGAGCGTTCCGGAAAGGCATGATTGAAGCAAGAACTACATCGCTCAAAACACATATAAGGCCATTAGATACTTGAGTATCGAGATGAGAGTTTTCCTCATCCTCTAAAGATAATTCTTGGGAATCCTTTGGAGGAGAAAAACCCACATCTACAATACTGATAATATAATTTGGACCCATGGCCCTAAAAAGATTAAGCATGCGAATTTTCCATACATCATAATTTGTGCCATCGAATTTAAAAGTGGGATGGTGCACTAATTCTCTAAACGATATATTTACTCTCTAGGCGGTAAAGCCCAATAAAGAGAGCCCAGGCTCTGATACCAATTGAAAGGACAAGGATGTCGCCTAGAGGGGGGGTGAATAGGCGATTAAAATTTTTCCGGTTTAGGCTTGATAAATGCGGAATAAAACTAGGTGTTTTAATTTAACAAGCATACAACCTAAATATACTAGGTTCACCTATGTGCACCAACAACTTATGCTAAGCAAGACAAGTAACAAGGTGATAGCAAGATATAGACTTCAAGCACGAAGGCTATCACAATGTAAATTGCATAAGTAAAGAGCTCGGGTATAGAAATAACCGAGGCACGCGGAGACGATGATGTATTCCCGAGTTCCTCCTTTTTAGGGGAGTACGTCTCGTTGGAGGGGTGTGAGTTTCAAACTCAAGACGCCACAAATGGCCTCACCCTATTCTCCGATGAACCTCACACAAAAGCTCGGTTCACCTTCCACTATTGATTTTCTTTTGGGCGGAAATCGAGTCCCTTACAACAATCTTGAGGCACAACCCACAAAAGGATTGGGAGCTCCCAAGTGACCACAAAAGGTCTCAATCGCCGTCTAGGGTCCAACGAACCAAGAGTAACAAGCTCACGAACTTTCACTTCCATGAATCCTCGTGGAGAGAGCAAACCGATGCACAAAAGCAAAGGCAAGAGCACAAGAAGTGCTCAAGTTTTTCACTCCCAAATCCCACCAAAAGCAACTAATGCTTGTGGGAGGAGAAGAGAGAAGAACAAAGAAGAACTCATCAAATGGAACTTCAAGAACTAGATCGAAAGGGTTCCCCTCACTTAGAGGAGAGAAGGATTGATGGAAATGTAGATCTAGATCTCCTCTATTTTTTCCCTAAAAAATATGCAAGAATCATGGGAGGAATTGAGAGAGAGGCAAGCTTTCCAAGGTCAACAATGGTGGGAGAGAGGGGAAAACTTGCTCAAATGGTTGGGGAACCATTAGGGAAGAAGGGGGACTTATATAGGTCCTCACAAAAAAGAGTCGTTGCTGGAAAAACAGCGCACCGGATATTTCCGGACTAAAGACCGGAAATTTCCGGACCCCCGAAAAACGGCTAAGTCCCCCAAATTTTCGGTACTGAACTCTGGCCGGAAATAGTACCGGAAATTTCCGCCCCCCAGAAAACTGCAGAAACACCGATATGAAAACGACAATAAGTTTTGCATCCGGACTCCGTTTTCGATGTTCTTGGTCTCGTTGGAATCACCACAACGAGCACGACAATATTATGCAGAGAAACATGATAGTCCAACAAGGGAGGATAAAACCAAATGTAGAAAGGTAAAGCCTCTCTAAAAAAGAACAACCGGTAAAACCTCCAACAACAAAAACACAACAAGATATTCATGTGAAATCCGTTTTTGATGAACTAGAGCTTCATACGGAGATGAACACAAGCTCTAAATTCTCATATGGATAAAAGCCAAATAAGAACCAAGAAAGATGATATGCTAAGTATGCAAAGGTTTGAGCTCTCCACAAAGATGCGATCAAGTTACTCACTTGAGAGCCCTCTTGATAGTATGGTATCTATCCAATAACCTGGTTTCCAAACTAACAACATGAGGCCGGTAAAATAGAAACCCTATCAAGATCATACCTTTGCCTTGCGCATTCCACTTGAGTTAGATGATGACGATCTTGATCTCTTCAAGTGGACCACCTTTCTTGATTGCGCTTTGCTTGGTGAAGACTCACATATCGCTCCCCCATACACCAAGATGGGGGTGCCTCTCTTAGGAACATCTTCACTTGACCATTATCTCCAAATGGGTTGTGAGCTTCAAGCATGATATCTTCTAGATGTCCATCTTGAACTTGCACACCTCAATCTTGATGACGATCACCACTTGACGTCATCCTCCATGAGCTATAAGAAAACTTCCTTTTGATGCAAGCCCATGGAGAGATACCTAACCCCAACAAAGGAATGCCACACACACATAATGGGTTAGTTCACAAAGCTATATGGACAAATTCTTACCATACCATTGGATCACATAATCCCACATGGTATATCATTTAGCTTTGTGTGTTGATCAACTTAAATCCACTCTTTGCACTTAGTCTTGATCAACCTTGTATCTTTTCATCTTCTTGATCATATCAAATATGTCCATTATAATCAATGATCTTGATGACATACAAACTTGAATCCAACACATGAAGTTCAAGTGATGCCAATGGACAAACCTACAAGAATAACTCAACACAAACATTAGTCCATAAGGACTGTCATTAATTATCAAAACCATACATGGGGACACCATGCACTTTCAAAGGTATTGTCTAGGAAAAATCTACATACATGGTTTCAACACAAACAACCTCATTTAGTCATTTGTTAACAAAATGCGGTAAACTACAGGGAAATGTCACTTCGAAGTATACTTACTTGGCTTTGCCTTTTTCTTATGATAGATAACATATTTATATGAACTTCAGCAACAACTGACAGCACCTCTCGGATTTGACGACCTGCAGTTATGTCTTTGACACTTGACATTTTGTTCCGGTTGCCCCTTCCTTATTTCGAATATCTGGCTATACCATTTATAATACAGAAGATAATTATCTCTATAAGAAAGTAGACAGTGAGAAAAGGATAAACATTTTCACTATGGCAATAGAACCAAGTTTGGTGTGAGATTCTCATTATAATGCAAATATACTCTCTTTATGGAGTACTATAATTTGATAAATCGTACATATGCCCCTCAAGTTGATGATTTATTTAATGGTAACAAGATAGAACTAATAAGGAAAGAATTAATTTTCTCAGCCTTGCCAGCAACATAATTTATGAGCTCGCAACAATCTCCAACCATCTAATTAACCATAACTAATTAACTATGTACTTCAATCAGATTTGGAAGTGAGGAGCCAATGCATCAATGCAACACAAAATGATTCCTAATTGCTGCACTGGCATGATGCTTGCCATATGTGCCCATTATTACTCTTTGCAGTTTTCCATGATCCTTTTTTTGAGCTTTATGACAGTAGGAAAGGCTCCTACTGCTTCTATATTAAAATACCCAACACAAGGGCAACGGAATATTTACATGGAGTAAGGGGATGAGGTAGTGTTCATATTACATTGCTGCAACAAAGGAATTAATGAATCTATCCTGCTTAGTTCTATGAACCAAAAGAGAAAATTCCTCCTTGAATCTGTTAGCTCATGACTGAATATCAGGCTGTATTGCATTGAAGTATTGGTTATTATTTTCCTTCCACAGACTCCAAGCAGCAGTGATAAAAATATCCATGAACATTGGTTGTTTCCACGATTTTCTAGCCCCCTCAATCAAAAGGAGCCTGTCAGCTTGATCATTGCTTGGAAAAGCAAAGCCAATCTTCTGCCAACATGATTTGCTGAAATCACACTGAAAGAAAAGTTGCTCTAGGGTTTCTTCAGTTATATTACCACACATTAAGCAATCAAAATTGTTTCCCACATTAAAGTGTCTGCGCTTGAGCATATTTTTCTTATTTAGCCTGTCACTGATCAGCAACCAACAGAAGAATTTCAGCTTTGGAATGCATCTGGATTTCCACAGCAAATTATATGAGATATGAGGATGAATGTCCCTCAAGCAAAAGGAGTAGTACTGCCTAGCAGTGTATTTCATGGAACCCCAACAATAACTCCTGTCATCTTTTGCATGAACATAAAGCTCAACATGCGCTACCAAGAGTTGCATCTCTCGAATTTCCTCCAGGGCTTCAGGAGACAGAGGCAGGTGGAAATTTGCTGCTAAAGAATTAGCAGTGAGAAATTCTCTTGCGGACATCATTCAAAGCAAAGGAAAAGGCTCTTGGTAATTTCTTAGCAGCCAGATCGTCTCCCCAAGGGTCTTTCCAAAATAAGATTGAGTCCCCAGATACGATGTTGCATCTAGTGGCACCTCTGAAAGTGGGAGTTAGCTTCAAGATGTCTTTCCACCAGAATGATCCACACTATCAACCGCATGTGGAACTCTGTTGACGTAATAAGAGTTCCAGACCAGTTGCACCCATGGAGTGTCAATGTTATTATAGAACTTATACAAGTATTTGAGTAGAAGCGCCTCATTTGAATTTTTAGGTTCAGCACACCCACGCCTCCCTTCTTTTTTGGTCTACAAACTCTATCCCAAGCAATCAGAAGGTTAAAGTGGTCACCACTTTCGGTTTTCTTGTTCCAAAGACAATGTCTCCTGATCTTATCAATGTGTTCTAGGATTTTTGGTGAAATTTTAAATGAGCACATCATAAAGGTGGCAACAGAAGTGAGCAAGGAGTTAATAACCGAAACCCTACCACTGTATGTCATCATCATAAAGTTTGCAGTCAGGCTTCTCTCAGTTCTGTCCACTAATGGTATCAAGTCCTGAACTTATAGTTAGTGGTGCCCAAAGGTAGATCAAGATATGTGAAAGGCATCTTCCCAACAGAGCAACCAATCAAATTGGCAATATTCAAAGATGTCTGTTCATCAAGATTTATTGGGATCATAATCGATTTATGATAATTGATGTGTAGGCCAGTGGACTTTGCATAGGTATCCAAGATATCTTTCATGACTAAAACCTGAATGGGGCTAGCTGGCATGATAACAATAGTGTCGTCTGCATATTGGACAACAGGATAGTCCATATTGAAACCAAGATCCAATGGTGCGATTGTCAGCAAAAGCCTTGTTAATAGCTGACTGTAGGAGATCAGCAGCAAGGACAAATATAAGAGGTGACAATGGATCGCCTTGTCGAACTCCTCTCTTGCAAAAGAATTGTCTACCAGGTACTCCATTAAGAAGAACCGAGGACATCCCACTTCCAAAAATCATCTCAATCCAATGCAACCACTTGTCATCAAATCCCATTTGTGTCATTATCTTTATCATAGGTCCATGATCGATTGTGTCAAAAGCTTTCACAAAGTCTAGTTTCAGAAGAATAATCTCTCTATGTGAAGCTTCACATTGGTCACTAGTAGGAAATAGCCTAGTGGCAATCCTGTGTTTGCGACCTGCGTTGGGAACGACACGTTGCTAGACGTATTTAGCAACACGTCACGGCGTCAAACGTTGCCACTAGTTGCGCACTGGCAACGTGTAAATCAGCACAAGCGTTGCTACTATAATTTGGATGGCCGCAGAGCTCCGTTGAAACTAGTGGCAACGCGTGGCCTAACAACACGCTGCCAGTACCACAACGTTGCCAACATGTATATTTCCCGCACGTTGCTCCTTTTAGAATACTGGCAGCGGGCCCCTAACATACACGTTGCCATTTCTAACCTTATCCGGTTGGTACGCGTGCCAATATTAGCAACGTCTGCTTTATGAGCACGTTGCTTCCATGGCGACCTTTCCGAAAAGATAGGGGTCGCCACAGCGTCCCTTCGTTTTATCAAAGGGTCGCCGCACGGAGCTATAAATAGGCAAACTCTCAGCACAGATCATACAACTCCCAAGATCAGATGAGTAATTAAGCAGATTGGTGGCTCGCTGCTATGAGGGAGCTTCTCGAAGATGTCGTAGGACATGGAAACTTGTCCTAGGACATCTTCGAGTAGCTCCCCGTAGAGGTGCTCCCAAAAAAAGAAAAGTAAGCTGTGATGGAATTTGTTTAATACTCTCTTTGTGCCAATGCAATTTCAGGTGCAGTTCATGATACACGAGCCAGGCAGCAAAATGCGGGAGAAAAAAACGGAAAAATCAAGGTAGCAACGCATCAGTATTTAAGACAATTTGCCGGTAGGTCTAGTGGCGACGGGTCCTGTTCTTTCGGACGTTGCTGGTAGTTCTAGTGGCAACGCGCAGCACGAGGTCGCCCGTTGCTAGTATTTTTCTGCCCCAAAAGAATGCGCGACATTCTAATTTTGGTCAAACCACCCCCAAACCGCACGCGCGCCGCGCTGTGACCTCTCTCTCCTCTCTCTTCCTCGCCGCCCCCGACCACGGACGCCGCCGTGTCCTCCCTCTCCCTGCGTCGCCGCCGTCGACCGCGCACTCCAGGAGGTCGCCCGACGCCCCTCTGTTCTGCTGCTTTCCCGAGCTCCACGCCCCTAGCGAGAGCTTCCTCGATCCGTCGCCGCCGCCGCCTCTCCATCTCTGACGGCGCGGACACCGATGCATTATGTTCCCTTCTACTGTACTTCGAATGAAATATGGGAACGAAAAATAAACTAAATCGGAATAATAATAATTCAAAATCGGAATAATAATAATTCGAAATAAACATCTAGCAGCGTGCCATAAAGGGAAACGTTGCTAGTGTAAAATGATTCTAGCAACGCGTATAATAGATACACGTTTCCAATCTATATCCTGCTGGCAATGTGTCTTAAAACACGTTGCCAGTACAAATAGCAGCAGCGTAACACTGGCAACGTGTTCCCACACGTTGCCAATGGGCATAAGCCACATGTTGCCAATTAGCTATTCTGTACTAGTGGGTGAATAAATTCAAAGGCCCACGCAATGCAGTCTTGGATAGTTCTCCCTTGAGAAATCCATACTGATTCTTGTGGACAGTCTTTAGAATCAGAGTCTGCAGCCTGTTAGCTAGGAGTTTTGTAATTAGCTTAAGACAACAATTAAGCAAAGTGATTGGTCTGAAGTCATCTACAGTGCTAGGAGAGTAAATCTTGGGAACTATAGTGATATAGCCAGTATTAATACTCTCAAGATTCAGGTTCCCACTATGAAATTCATCACAAAGCTGATAAATGTCCTCCTTCACAATATGCCATGAAGATTTTAGAAACTGTCCATTGAAACCATCTGGACCTGGCGCTTTATCAGTAGGCATAGATCTAACCACATTATCAATTTCATCTCTTGTGAAAGGAGTGGAGAGAGCTTCCAAACCAACAATGGGGGTGATCAAAGAAGGCAAATCAAAAAGCATTGGAGGATTGGTAGTAGTGCCCAGCCTTTCTTTGTAGGAATCATAAATGATTTTTTCCTTTTCTGCATGTTCAGTAACTTGAGTACCACTTGGCAGAGTTAGCTGAGAGATGGAGTTTCTTCTATATCTTCCAGTAGCAATTGAGTGGAATTTTTTGTGTTTTCATGACCAAATTTGGTCCGGCGAATGATGCATCTTTTCTTCCAGTACTGCCGTTGGTAATCAAGAAGATTCAGTAAGTGCTTCCTCAAGATTTTCCTGAAATTGGCCTCAGGTATAGTGAGACCCCTCCTATCTTCCAGGTTATCCAGTACCAGCAAAGTTTTGTTACAATTTTCAACACATATTGATAGCTTCGAGATAGACTTACTCCAATGTTTCAGATCATATCTCAATCTTTTAAATTTGGCATTTAAATTTGCAGCACTGTTGGCTTTGTGTGTCGGCTTGAACCAGCTTGCAGCCACAGTTGCTAGGAAACCAGAGTGAGCCACCCAAAAGTTCTCGAACCTAAAAAGCTTAAAGGCTTGGTTTGAATGGAAAACAAACATGGAGTATGATCAGATGTTGGTTTACCCAGAGGGTTAACCACATTAGCCGGATAGGAAGTTGTCCAATGTAGCGATGTGAAGAACCAATCCAGTTGTTCTAGAAGCGGATCCATCTGCATATTACTCCAAGTGCAATTTTTGCCTTTAATTGGTAACTTTGTGAGGTGTTGAGCTCTGATTATGTCATTGAAAGTGAGCATGTCATCCACATTTCTGCCCGGCTTATTCCTATTATAAGGTGAGTGAATGAAGTTGAAGTCGCCAACAATCAACCAATCTTCTTCATTAGGAATAAACTAGCTGGGTGGCCCGCGCATTTGCGCGGCTAGGAATTCTATGGACCGTAGACGTTAAAATTTTGGACAGAATTATCTAATATTTGTATATATGCTTGATAATTTGTAAATATTTTGTTGTATCCATCCATTTGTATGGTTAAAGTTTAGAGGAACCTTAAATATTTTTCCTCAGTTGTAAATTCAGAGTAAACTCTTTATTGATCCTATCGTTTGTCAAGTCATTTAAATTCGTGGCTAACGTCTTGTGCATTTTCTTTTAGTTTCGGTATTTAATTTCACTTTTGCATCTAACAAACGTTTGTAACGATTCCTATTTTTTCTATATTATTCCTTGTTTTCTCTTCGATGTGCCCCATCTTTATCTTCAAAAAGTAGACCTGTGTTTTACTTAAGTCGCATTTCACTTTGGATCGTTTTAGTGTTTAGATTTTATTTTCCTCTAGCCATATTTTCTATTGATTTTTTTCTAAATACATCTTTGTGCCCAATTTTTTTATAACTCAATGTGGTTAACTTTTTTCCAAAAATAACTTCCTACGTATATTTTCTTTAACATATTTTCTCACTTTAATAACTTTAAAACATATATTTTATTCAACTATTTTTCTCACTTTTCTATTTAGTATAATACCTTTGTCAATAGTCCGACCAATGTAAGACACATGCCAGCCGGACTCATCTCTACATCTCTATATGTTTGAAGAAGCAAGTAAGAAAATTCCCCTTTCTATTCTTCCCTTCGAAAAATTCCCTTTCCACCAGTGTGTCAGACTCTCCCCGAACTCCCACGCCATTGGCCTTCCCGTACATCTCCAACGCTTGCCCGGCCATGCTCTTGCTGGCGATGCTTGACCAAGGCGTTGATGGGCACTGGATTCTCGGATATGGCGTCTGCCCACCATTGTGTCATCGATTATTTCAAATATAGGAGAGGCCGTGCAATTTCTGGCCGCCATTGCGTACGTGCACGGCGGCCCGGAGCTCGGCCAGCGACGCCTGTAGCGTCCGCGCTGCTAGCAGCTCGATCTGTAGAGAGCGCAGCTATTCCAACCCGAGCTTAGCTGGGATCCAATTTCAGCGGGAATGGTAGTGTCATTCTTCCTCCTATTTTCTTCATTTTCCTCGCTTTTACAATTGACAATTTTGAATAATTTTTTCTTACAATTAGTTGTATTTTATCCTATCATTATTCTTCTTTACATATTTTAGGATAAATCACGGCCATAATCTATATCTCTCTGCTGAAAAGCATGAGTAAAGTACCCGTTCTCTTCTCTTTAACGTGTGCATCGAGTCCATTGACCGTACCCCTTTCTCTAATGCATGCCATTGTCATTCTCTTGGAGGTGATACTTGTTCAAGTCGTTGATGCGCGCTGGAGACATGATATGGCGTTGTCCGCCGGCGAGGTTGCATCTCACAGTCGCGGCCGGCGGCAAGGCCTGTCAGCACTATGGGCGACCCGGCGCGGACCTGGCCGTGGTCGACGACGATGAAGGCGCAGCTTCGGCCCGTATTTATCAGGCAAGGTCCATGCCTCACTGCTCCAGTCGCCCCTGCACGGCAGCTTCCCCGTTTCAATTTCTTTTCCCAATTTTTGGTTACAGGTTGATCCATAATTTTGGAGCCGGCGCGGACCTGGCCGTGGTCGACGACGATGAAGGCGCAGCTTCGGCCCGTATTTATCAGGCAAGGTCCATGCCTCACTGCTCCAGTCGCCCCTGCACGGCAGCTTCCCCGTTTCAATTTCTTTTCCCAATTTTTGGTTACAGGTTGATCCATAATTTTGGAGCCAACAAAGAGAGATCAGGAAGAGACTGCATTATAATCTACCTTATCTCTTCGATCAGCATGAGTGTAGATGGGGACCTAGTGGACTGTCTTCCATGCATGTGCACATAGTGGACTGACGCCAGGATTACACGGAGAAGCGACGGTGCATGCTGAAGAAACAATGCCCATCATGTATTTTCCCTGGTGCGCCCGACGCAAGTATCAGTATAGCTTGATATATAACAAAGATGTCGTGGTCCTCGTGGAGTTGGGGACAACTACAGTAGATTGCGGAAGATGTTACGATGTCGCAGAGTTCAGCCCTTGCTGCCGCGCGGAGACGGATGAGCACGGGAAGACGGGAGAATATACGGTGGCAATGAACTACTGGCTTTACCGGCCGGCGACTCTCTTTTCGAGGGGAGATCATGTTCTGCAACTTCGAGTGTCCGATGATCATCCTGCGTCCATGGAGAGATCTGCCGTCAGTTAATGTGCTGTGACTTGCCGCCGGCTGTGATCAATCAAAGAATTGATCGTCCCTGGATCTGTGGTGCGATGGTGATCGATCAATCAAATAATCTCTAGCCGATCGATGGTACATTGTTCTTTGCACCCATACGGCAATCTATCAATCTATATAAGAATCAAAGATGCTTGTGATGATGCTCGGGTGCATTATGGCGATTCTGCAACTTCGAGTGTCCGATGATCATCCTGCGTCCATGGAGAGATCTGCCGTCAGTTAATGTGCTGTGACTTGCCGCCGGCTGTGATCAATCAAAGAATTGATCGTCCCTGGATCTGTGGTGCGACGGTGATCGATCAATCAAATAATCTCTAGCCGATCGATGGTACATTGTTCTTTGCACCCATACGGCAATCTATCAATCTATATAAGAATCAAAGATGCTTGTGATGATGCTCGGGTGCATTATGGCGACGGGGAGGGTGCTATGGCCATAACCTTGGTGAAGACTTGATCCTTGTGCGACGACGATCGATCAATCTACAAATGTCTGGCCGATCGATGGTGCATCATGGACGAATCGAACCCGAAGAGCCGCAACCCTGGAGGCCGAGCTCCTTCATGTTTCTGCGCTCCGTCTCCGTCTTGTCGTCGTCGGAGCCATTGGCGTTGCTGGCTGGCGTCATCCCGGAGCCTATCAGCCGCAGCTCAGATTTGAACCACTATCGCTCGGCCGAGACTGCAGGCTTCCTTGGTCCAAAGTTTGACGATCGTCCTTTCCCCGTGTGTTCTTTGATTGGATGAGAAAAACAATTGTAGCAGACAAAGCTTTGATGCGGAGGCGCGCGGATCCATCTGCCGCCGTGACGGCAACCGAAAAACACGACATGGAGGCCAAGGGCATTGTCTTACGATGGTATATATATGTGGAGGAAGACGTCTCCTATTACAGCACGAAAAGTGCCGGCCAAGAAGTAGCGTTCGTATTTCGCACGACATAAGGCGGATCCTACCTTTTTTTATTGTTGGAGTTATAACTGCACACGGCGCACAATCAATTTTCTCAGCCCACGTGCATGTGCCTTACGTCCCTTGTCCATGTATCTCATCCGTTGACTTTCGATTGATAAATCTCCATCGTTGATTGTTTGTTGTTTTAATAATATAATAGATAACTCGTACAACCACTTCACAAAATTGTCTCTCATTTCAGCAGAGCAAGGCCCATATGTTCATCAACATCCAAGAGTAAGCTGATTGCGTGGAAGTAAAATGAACTGACAACGCAAAAGGTTGACAATGCATAACAAGACTAGTACAAATGGAACTACTCCAGATAATAATTAGGCCACCAGAAGCCCCATTAGATGGCACATAAACAAACTCATTAAACCTCTTTGGACAGCAAGATCGAATAAAAGCCAGATCAAAGTGAGATTTTTAGGTCTCTTGCAAATAGATAATAGCACACCCACTAGAGTTGATAGCATTTAACAAAGCAAGCTGTTTAGACTTAGCATTTAAGCCCCTGATGTTCCAGCACAAAACAAGCCACTGCTTAAGATAATTCATTTACAGAAAATAAGAAATTTAAGACGAGCCGACATCCTCCTCCTGAAGCTTGGCCACAAGCCTCTTCGGCGACACATCTTCAGGTGGGACACCACATAGCTGAATCCCAATGCTCATCAGCACGACAATGGGGGTGGGAAGGAGCATAGCATCATCTCCTAGAACTATCTCTTTAGACATAATCTCCTGTTCAACAGTTTGATCTACATCCTTTGGCGTTTTGACTGGCTTGACCTTGGATTTCCTTGGCTTGGCATCAGAAACAGAAGGAACTCTGAACCCATTATATTTATTTGATATACCACTCCTTCGAACTTGTGAAGTAACAGTAGGCAGAAGGTGTGCTCATCTGCCGGTTTTGCAATCTCCATATCAGCCTGAAAGAGAGCCAGAGCTAAAACAGCTTCCAGTTCTACCAGCTTCGCCACCTTCTTTTGTGGTTGAGAGAAAAGGTTCAGAGTAGCAGCAGTTCTTTTTCCGGCCAGCAGCCGTAGGGGTAGTTTTCCATGATGCTTGCAATAGACAGAAGCTGAATTTATAACAATCATGACACTTTCTGGAGGTAGATGAAATCAAGTATATAGATCAGTAGATACATAGGAACTTGCATAGACATGCATCAGTATCATAAATTATTTGAAAGCGTTTAAGATATCTTAGTCTTCACGATTACTTCGTATGATGATATCTAATTTAACTGGCCAAATTTTCAGACATTTAAATGAAAATGTGATGTTCTGAAGATATTGGCAAGATGTTGTTGCAGCAACTAGCTAGCATAGGATAAATGTTGTGTGTTTTCCATAACTACGTCACAAAATAAGCGCAGAACTCTAAAAATTGAATGGCAGCGCCAACATCTTCAGGCTGCAGCTCTGTTAGAGTATATTTGTGTTACGAAAAGATATGGTAGAGATAGGATTTGTTTCTTGTCTTGTACTTCAAGTCGGTCCCTTGTACGTCTATATATACTCGCCCATGAGGCTCAATAATACATCCATCATATTCCGCCAATCTCACAATTCTACATGGTATCAGAGCAGCACGATCTGACCTAGCCGCCGCCGCGCTTCCGCACCACGCCGCCCCCGGGGAGATCGATCTCCATGATCTCTCTCGGGGCCGCGCGACCCGTACCTAGGGTTCGTCCGCCGATCGGTTGATCGGCTGCCCTAGTGTCTTTTTTTTTTTTCCGATCTCTTGATCCGGTTTTTCTCTCTCACCGGTCTTTTTTTATCGGCGTTTCTTTTTGGTTTTCCGATCTAAGATCGGTTTGCGTCGTCCACCACCACCACGTCGCCAGCGTCATCATCCTCGTCCCCGACTACGTCTACTCCGACAACCGCGAACGACATCAGCACCTTCTACCCCCCGCTGATTGGCGCCGCAATCGTCGTCGAGTCCTCCTCTGCTGGCCCCTCCGACGCTGGCGTATGGTTCACGGTGGTCCCTGCCCCTGCATGCACGGTACTGGCAACACCGGTGCGTGCCTTCGTCCCCGACGTGTCCCCGGGTCTGGCAAGCCCGGGTCGGCGCCTCGTCTACATCGGCCTCGACAACGTCTTCGGCATCGACTTCCTCCTCTACGACTGCCTCGACCACGTCACCGATTTCTTCTATGCGTACTCGGTTCTGGCAAAATCGGAGTATGCCTTCGTCCCCGACATGCGCCTTGTTCCGGCAAAACAATGGCCGCACCTCGTCCTCGATGGCTCGTACTGCGTCGTCCCCGGCATCGGCATCCTCGACGACTGCCTCGACGCGTCTCCGTCACTCTCCTCGCGTACTATGCGCAAGCGGCTTCTTCTGCGTCTACCTCGACACCGGCAACCCCGACCACGACATCGACCACGGCAACCTCTCGCACGGCTACCACGACCAAGGCTGCACCGCCTAACGCTCTCGGCTCCCTCGACATCGGCAACAAGGGCTACCACCTCGCTTGAGCACTCATCAGCTTCCTCTACAGTCCAAGCTCCGCACCGCGACACCGTCCACGACGTTCCCGCTCCTACTGCGGGGGATGTCATCCCCTGGATTCTACTTCGGCTTATCTCCAGTCTGACCGTCCGCGACGTTCCAGTTGTTCACGACGCTACCGCTACGACTGCGGGGGATGCTAGAGTATATTTGTGTTACGGAAAGATATGGTAGAGATAGGATTTGTTTCTTGTCTTGTACTCCAAGTCGGTCACTTGTACGCCTATATATTCTCGCCCATGAGGCTCAATAATACATGTATCATATTCCGCCAATCTCACAATTCTACAAGCTCTACACCTGCAACATCCTGTGAGGCTGCAGCTGTCACGAGAGTACCCCTGGGTGGATCATCCTCTTTCTTTTTCCTGCCAAACAAAACAAGATAACGAGATCTATCAACAACAACAAAATTCAATAATCACTCGTGACAAGCGTCAGCTTCAGTTGGCTCACTTGCAATAGCTGCAATTGCAAGAAATTCCCACACTTGGGACATTCCCAGGTCTCCTCCTGCAACACCTCGTCGGCAATCTTAAGAGTACATGTTAAACAAAGAGGACCATCAAGAAACCAACCCAGACAAGATTGTCTACCACGACCTCTAAGAAAAAGCAGAGAAGAAATTATTCACCTGTTGCGTATGCATCTGTTGCAGTATTTCGGAAGGCACTTGCCCTTCTTCTTGGGCCCCCTTTCCAAGCTGGTCCAGGGGAATAATAGAGCAACAAAGAAACAAATACTTTGCCCTAACTCCTAATTAACCCGTGCACTACATGGCTTTCATTAGCATATTATGTTAACAATAGTTTGATCTTCCCCGCAAAAAAAATGAATAGTTTGATCTAAGAAAATACAGTAGTTTGTTGTATGTAGATAATATTTTCGTGAAAACTCAAAGGTGTACCAAGGATGCTTCCACCAGAAGCGAAAGGGAGGAGGAGCTCTCGTGGTGACAGTAAGAGGAGTCTCCCTACATCTGCTCCACGACTACAACGCCCTCCCAGTTCTGGCGTCGATGATGTCCGTCTCCGGGCAGCGCACACCTTGGTGCCGGTGCTGCACCCGTTCGATGTGATAATATTTTGGTCTGTTATAATCGATAGGAAAATAAACGATAAACAAAAGAGATAATCAAACCAACGGACTCACGAGATTTTTAACTGGAAAACCCTTCCAAGGAGGAAAAAAAATAAGGGCCCTAGCCAGTAAATCTTCAATATGATCTGGTGAGGTTAAAAACGTCAGGGATTTACAAAATGCGACTTATCCCAACCGACAGCTTACCCTAAGTCGGCTGCATTCCGACTCGTCCCAAGCCTCCCGGTGACGGGCCTCCCTCGCTACGGCAGAAGTTAGCCTTTATCTTCATATGAATTTGGATCACAATAAAATAACATGGTCACCCGTGCGACACAATTCGTCTCAACGGCAGTGTCCAACACAGCGCCGCCGTTGCTGCCTTCCATCGGGGCCACCTTCTCGCCAACGTCGCCGTTGCGCTCGTGGGTGACCGCAGTTGACGACCTCCACTCGGACGGCACTGCTATTCTGCAGGCCAGCGCTACTCTTCACGTCACAGTCCCTCTGCGAGGACATATACATCTGCGGAAAATCCATCGCCGATTTTTGCAAGGTGGCCGGAGGATTGACGAAGAACTGGAAAAATGGGAGGGATCGGAAAATCGAAGTATGAATAAATTGGACATCGGGTGTAAAAGTCTCCGATTTATGGAATAGGAAGGTGTTGAATCATGTGAGGTGGATGTACAAGGACGAACTAGTCAAGGTTGGCCAAGCAAAGTAAGTCAAATGGGGGAAGTAGTAACGACTGCGGGAGAACCCCAAATTTTGAAAATCCCACTTCGCTCCAAATTTCCCTTTGCAGTCTTTGGTTTTTTTCTTCTCTCGCTATCGAAACGGCAGCAGATGTGCAACTGGGATTTTAAATTTTCAAAAGAATCTTTTGAAACGAACTATACATGTATATGTATGTGTGCTATACATTTCTACGATTTTCACTTCATATATAAATATTTTATTTGTGAGTTACACAAAAAAGCAAATGTGATTCTTGCGTAGCCCACAAGTAATCATATTTACTTACAAAGCCCTATAGGTGAGTAGTTACATCCATTAATACTTTAAAAAAAATCCGAGATGTGATTTCTTTTTAGAAAACTAACTTTCTTTGAGTTCGAGATTTATTCCCGATATCCGCTCATACAAAAAGTAAAAGTGATCTTTTGTGTCCAATCAAGTGGTTAGGGTCATGAGGCTATCGTCGCTCTTACTTTTTTATATACTGGGTAGAGGGTTCGTCGACCCGGCTGATCGCCTATGGGCAATGCGAATTTTGATCTGGTTGCTACGTCGGGGCGGCAGCCCCAGATTTGGCGCGGCGTCCGAGGTCTACGGGCAGTCGTCTAGGCGGCTCCGTGCGGCGTTGCGGTTCTTGTGTGATTTTCTTGCCGAGTGGTGTATGTTGGGGCGGCGGCCCCGGAGACGGAGGTGTGTGTTTGTGACGTTTGGTGGCCTTGGTTCGTGTGGGCGGCGGGTCTCCTCGCTTGTGTGGTTTTTCGGCCATGTTTTCCTATAACAGGGCATTATATAGTTTGTATGGGTTTTGGATCCAGTTTTCCTTATAAACTTGGCCATCTCTTTTATTTAATTCGAGCGGTGGATATCGACCATCTTAAACTAAAAAAAAACTTATCAGGAGCACCCGCCATGGAGAGTGCCATCTAGATAGGATAACTCCCATTTGTACTAGGTCCAAAACTCCACGGCAATCCTCAAGATAATACATAAGCTAACGAAGACATAGTGTTGTTACCCATCAGGCCATCACGGACTAAAATGGGGAAGCCATTTCTCAATTTCCCCCCCCCCTTTTTTTTGAACAATCAATTTCCCCTTCACTCGCGTGAAGGCATCGACGGTGTGCACTACTTGCCCAAATCGATACCTGAGACTACATTTATCTTCGGTTAGAAGATCTGTGAGACTGTGACAATTAGATCAGCGACAGCTGATTCACCATGGTGCAACGGGCCGATCTTGGAACGAATTTATCGGCGTATTTCCTAGGTCCTGATCTATCTTTAGGATCTCCATCGCAACTTCATTTAGCTCTAAGGTACCAAATTTATCTTCAGGATCTCCAACATATGTTCCTTGTGGCGAGCCAGGCAAAGAATCTACAGCTGAGACGTGCCGGGAAATTTAAACACAAAACTCAAGTAGCCTTCGTTCATTGTGATACGTATAGGCCTCATATGTCATCAATGAAACAACGTATATACCCAGCTTACAGGCTCAACTTTTTGCCATGGCTCCCTAAAGTACCAAACAAACAAGCCACATGTCCTAATTTTTTCTAACACTGTGTTTGGATATAGAAAAGTTTGTTGGGAAATGAATTAGACTAGCAATTCCATTTCCCAGATGGAAAGGAAATGGACTGCAATTCTAATTCCGCTGTTTGGTTGTGACTGGAATTTATGGCTGAAATCGGAGGGTAGAACACGATTCCAATTCCTGTTTGGATGTATAAATCTTGGAATTGAATGTGTTGTTGAGTTTAGACAATATAAAACTTGTTACATGTATGAAAACAATTGAATATGTATATTTGAATATTGATATATTAGTTTGCACACATAATAACATTAAAAATTCAAAATCAAGTCACAAATAATAACATCTGAAGATTTTTCACAGGCCAAAAATTCGAAACTGAAGATTTTCAGAGGCCAAACTCTGAACTTCAGGCTCGCGCGTGCGGCGGCGACGACCGGCGACAGTGGCGAGGAAAAAAGGCCAAACCGTAACCAGGAACACTCACAGCTACAAACCATACGAAATTAACAGGATAATTAACTAGGAAGGAGATAATAAAATCAATCAACGGCGCCACCGCGCCGTCGTCCTCTTCTTCCTGCCGTAGCCGCCGCGGCTGGTGCTCTTGTGCAGGCCCAGGTACGCCGCTAGGAATGGGTTGTCCTCCGGCCGCACGGCGCGCGAGACGCCCCTAGCCGCCGGCGGTGGCACGGACAGCCGCCGTGCGCCGTTGACAACTCTGGACTACAGATTTCAAGCTTCACAAAACTTTTGAGCATCAAGTCCCTTATCCTCTCTATTTTCTATCAATCTGAGCCCGCTGGAATCCAAGTAGCAAGCAGAATGAATCCATCGGAGGAGGAGATCTGCACAGTTCAAATAAATCACACGTTTAGGCAGTAAAGATTCAGATTCAATAAACTGCGTTGGAGAAGGAGACACGGAAGATGCAGGGTGGACGAGACGAGAAGAGGTCGGAGAAAAAGAAGCCTAGGAAGAGGAAGGACTGGAGATGGCCAGCTCGCCGCCACCCTTCCCCTCCAGCAACTACTTATACCGCCGTCCTTCCCATCCCCAATCGACGATTTTAGGGTTAGGTCGCTCACAGAGGGAAAAGACGGTGTGGCCCCTGCCGGGAATGGACCAGTCAGAGGCGGGAGAGAATGCGGCGGCGCGAAGGAGAGGAAGGGGAGCGGGAGGTACCTGGCCGTGGCGCCGGCGCCGCAGTTTAGCCTAGGTCGACCTTGCTCATGAGGGGGAGAGACCTGTTTCGCGAGGACGAAATGATTCGCGAACGCGGTGCTCGCTCCGTTTCCGCGAGATTCCCAGCCTCCAGGCTCGGAAACATTTGGCCCGAGCGGACACCTACGGGGGATGCGCTGGGAATTGCTCCGTGTTTCCAGGCCCAGATTCCGTGACCACTCCAAAAGGTGGAAATTACTATCCAATTCCAGATTCCCTAATTCCAGCCCCCAATTCCTACATCCAAACACAGTGTAATGGATAACAATCAACTAAACTCTCTTGTTTGAGAATCGAAAGCTGCATATCCCTTACTTTCGAAGCCGAATCCTCTCCCTTGTCTACTTCCGATAGGGAGTCCTTGAGGAATGCCAATGACAAGCTAAATCATCTGCGTCGAGCAAAGGAGACAAAATGGGCTCAGAGGGCGAAAGTTAAATTTATCTAGGAAGGGGGAGACAATACTAAGTACATTCATTTAATTGCAAATGGCAAGCATAGAAAAAAGAAGATATTTCAATTAGAGCAAGATGAGGGGACGATTGTAGGAGAACAAAATCTGAGGATTTACATCTCCGAATACTATAAGAAATTGTTTGGGGCGCCGGCCACAAATAACTTTTCTTTAATTCAGTCTCAAGTAGAAGATATACCTCAATTATCCTCGGAAGAGAATGATATTCTCACCGTTGACTTCACTGAAAAAAGGTTCATGAGGCAATTATGCAAATGGAAAGGAATAAAGCACCAGGACCAGATGGGTTCCCGGCTGAATTATACCAAAAGTTTTGGGAAGTAATTAAAGATGATTTTATGGCAATGGTGATTAAATTTTAGCAAGGAGATTTGCCTCTTTTGCGCCTAAATTTTGGCACAATCATTTTACTTCCTAAGAAAGAAGACGTTGTTCAGATTCAGCAATACCGTCCTATTTGCCTTCTTAATGTGAGCTTCAATTTTTTTACCAAGGTAGCGACCTTGCGTATCTCTTTGGTAGCTCAAAAAGTAATTAGACCCACACAAACTGCTTTCATGCCGGGGCGCCATATACTAGAAGAGGTAGTGGTGCTCCATGAGACCATTCACGAACTTCATAGGAAGAAAATGGATGGGGTTCTTTTTAAAATAGATTTTGAGAAGGCATATGACAAAGTCAAGTGGCCTTTCTTGCAACAAGTGCTTCGTATGAAAGGTTTCAATGACAAATGGTGTAACTGGATTGACCATTTTATTCGCAAAGGATGTGTGGGTGTCAAAGTAAATGATGACATAGGGTCATTATTTCCAAACTAAAAAAGGCTTAAGACAGGGCGACCCCCTATCGCCTGTTCTGTTTAATATCGTTGCTGATGTTTTAGCTATTCTAATTGCAAGAGCAAAAGAGGATGGCCAAGTGGAGGGACTCATTCCTCATCTAGTTGATGGAGGGGTCTCTATTCTGCAATATGCTTATGATACTATTATTTTTATGGAGCACAATTTAGAGAAAGCATTGAATATGAAGTTGATTCTATGCATTTTCGAACAACTTTCTGGCCTTAAAATAAATTTCCACAAGAGTGAAATTTACTGTTTTGGTAAAGCAAAGGAAGCAGAGACTGAATATATGCAACTTTTTGGTTGTGAGTCGGGTGCCCTCCCTTTTAAATATCTTGGCATTCCAATACATTTTAGAAAGCTTAAAAATGGAGAGTGGAAGCCAGTGGAGGACCGATTCGAGAAAAAACTTGCTTGTTGGATAGGCAAATTACTTTCATATGGGGATCGCCTCATTTTAATTAATTCGGTCCTAACAAGTTTGCCCATGTTCCTGTTGTCCTTCTTCGAGATACCTAAAGGGGTATGTAAAAGATTGGACTTCTATCGTTCACGTTTCTTTTGGCAAAGCGATGGACATAAGAAGAAATATTGCCTAACAAAATGGAATATCATTTGTAGACCAAAAGATCAAGGTGGGCTTGGTGTAGAAGTTCTTAGTCTGAAAAATAAGAGTCTTCTTTGTAAGTGGTTATTTAAATTGCTGAATGAGGAAGGCGTTTGGCAACAGCTACTTACAAATAAATATCTACACACCAAGTCGCTTTCCCAGGTGCAAGCTAACTCTTCGGATTCCGCCTTTTGGAAGGGTCTAATTAGAGTGAAGGAAGAGTTCTTCGCTAGGGGATCCTTTGTCTTAGGGAATGGACAGAACACGAGATTCTGGAAAGATAAATGGTTAGGAGATGCACCTCTATAACACCAGTACCCAACCTTATATAATATTGTTCAATGAAAACACGTTTCAGTTAGTTCAGTATTACAGGGTGATCATCCAAATTTAGCGTTCAGAAGGTCGCTAACCGGGAACAAATGGGAGCGTTGGCTCCATCTTGTTCACCGGTTAATTGATGTCCACTTGTCTAATGACAAAGATAGTTTTGTCTGGGGCTTAACGGCTGCTGGGAAATACACAACTAAATCGATGTATACTGATCTCTTAAATGGTCATACACCCTTCCTTAGAAAGTACATCTGGAAGCTTAAAGTACCTCTGAAAATTAGAATTTTCATGTGGTTCATGTATCGCAAAGTGTTGTTAACTAAGGTTAATTTGTCAAAAAAGAATTGGCAAGGTAGCACTAAGTGTTGCTTCTGTGACAAAGCTGAAACAATGCATCATTTGTTTCATAGCATGTCCTCTAGCTCAGGTCATTTGGCGCATAGTGTATATGGCTTTTAATATCACACCCCCAAAAAAATTACTAATTTGTTTGGCAATTGGTTAAATGGGTGACTAAGAAGGACAAATCCAACATAAGAGTAGGAGTTTGTGCTTTACTTTGGGCCATATGGCACGTGCGAAATGACATTATTTTTAACAACTCGAAAGTTTCTTCTTTCTTGCATGTTATTCCTTTGGCCACACATTGGATCCGTACATGGTCACTTCTCCAGCCTGTGGACCGACGCCAGGCTATGGATTTTGGGTGCAACCGTATGGAGTTGGTTGCCCGGGACTTTTTCAACCAATACGGCTGACAGCTTAATTATAGATTAACATGTTAGAGCATAGGCTTATCATGTTACTAGCTTGGTTCCGATGGTTGATACATGTCTCCACTTTGAGTGACCCATGAGTTGTAATAAGTTCTAAACAGATTTTGAATAAGTTAATAAAGCGGCCATATGCATCATTTCGATGCAGAGGCTGGGATATTTCCCTTTTCGAAAAAAAATCCCTTACTTTAAAAAATATTCAGATTAGCTTTGAAGGTGCTACAAAGTCTTCGAGAATTTCTATATATAAAAAATGCCAGGAAGTTTGTATTCAAATAATATGGCCGAATCGTGAAGAATCGATGGTTGTTCTGTAACTGTATAACTTTTCGATAGAAGATAGGTAATCTGCTTCTGTCCTCTACATCGCAAGTGCTCCCAGGTCTCAGCTAGGGTCGGTAGTCCATTCACCTGCGAAAATAGAACATGAACGGAATATGAGAAGAATTCACAGCTCCCACTCTAAACTGAATATATACTTAGAGTAACAACCATTAAAAATTAATAAGAGCATAAATTACTTGGGTAGTTTGACATGATGGCTCGCGTCGTGGTGGCATATAAAAGATGGTTTTATCCTAACTATTTTTATAAACTAGATAAAAGTATTAGTACGGGAATTATAGAAGCAATAGTAACATATAGGGCCATAGTTTAACACACTAGCGGTTTCCTGCTATAGCATGGTAAAGGGATTTCAAAAAGCAACTGGGATGTAATGTGGAAATTTATGTAGAACTCCGCTGACTTGTATGTATGTTTCCAGTGAAGTTGAGTTGTAACCGTAAGAGAACACTCTAGATGTGAAGCACAAGAGTTAACTGATGGTTAATATATCTTTTGTTGTTCGAACATGAATGGTGATGATGTGACTGTGAAGGAACTTATGTCCATTTAACTGGAAGGCAATGGTGTATCCATGCCACCCCCAGAAAGAAGCAACACAGAAGGACATATAAGTACCATTAACCAGTTGAAGAGAAGGAGATCGGGATCACCGGATCAGTAAATAATTACACCCAGTCATGATTTCTCGATGGACGCCGGAACCTATTTTAAACAGTCACAACAAGATGCCAAAGTAGCCAATGTTTATATTACCATGTCGATATAAAAAAGCTAACTGATTAAGTTGATATAACTTCTAGGATTTTCAGAAAGGAAAACAAAATATCCGGCTCAGTCTAAACAAGCTGGTATAACTACTCTACGCAATGAAGGAAAGACTGAACACATCATCAGCCAGAAGGCCAATCATGTGAAAAGTACAGCTTGCTTGAATGCAGAAATGTTTATAGAAAAGTTGAGACGCGAACAGGTGAGCAGCTGAGCATTGCTTTATAGGAGATATATATTGATTGCAAAAGTTTACAAAGAAATTTATTTCTTGAGACCAAATTTAAAAAATTAAGCCGCGTGCTGTATATTTACGGGCCTACATCGTTAAATATAAAATGGGGTAACTACCGGAAAAACTTTGGTGCCATAAAATACTGAAGCAGCAAGTATACAAGCTTTAGGAAAGAGACGTAAAAATAAATTAGTATGATGAACTCCTTACCTTTTAGCTAAATGATCTTCAATTACCTTTTGTTCATCTTCATTGAACATGAACCACTTGTCTTTGTTCTTTACTGTATTTTCTTCGTCAAACTCTGATATAAACATGATAGTACTAATGACTATTTGATATTTGTTTCACATGAGTAAACTGAAAAATTAATTCATAATAACTCCAAACAAACCTTGGCGCATAATGTTTGTATTATTATTACAATAGCCATCCAGCTTCCAGTATGCTACTCCTTTGTCTACCCTGATAGCCGTGGTCTTAAGGACGCGTCCCAGCTCTTGTAGTTCTGCAACAGTTGGGAAGAAAAGAAAAATTAATACATACAGCTAGCTCAAATGCTCAATACCTTATTATCTCAACAAAGTTCATCCAAAAGGAGACTCGGAACTAGTTGGAGGGTGCATAATTCAACTCCCACCAGCTGAATATTTAGGCTCTATTTTGATATAACTACGTAATAAGGTAAATAAAACAGTTTATATTTGAAATCTTGAGATACTAAGTCAAGCATTCTTAGTTATTTCATATTCCGAAGATTAAACTACCCAGCCAGTCTCGACTCCACACTACACTAATTATGAAGGTAAAATAAACCAAAAATTGCTAATAAATGATACATTACATTGAAAAAAAAACCTTAGACACTCATTAATAGTCCAAAAGAATTAATAGTCAACACTCTTGATCTTGATGGCCGAACGATGTCTTCTGTGGAACTAAATGTTGTCAATGAAAGATTATGTTAGGTTCAAATAAAGAGATGCCACATGCTTACGTCTGTTCTAACTTGATACCTATAAAAAAGAATCAATTATTTCCATTCCGATTTAAGATAAAATTTTGCATCATATCAAAGGAAACAAACGGAGATGTCAAATTCTTGATTACCATTTTAACGGGTATATCCCCTTTAAGTAGGACAAGTCATGACGATTTGATCAATATTAATGCCTAGACCTGACTTTAGGAGCGGTTGCTCTAAGCCTAAACCTTCCAATGGGTTGATGACTATTTTTCCAAATACAAACTCAAGCTGACACTTATAAAGGTGTAGAAAGGTAAACTATATACGATGTAAAAAGATATATTAAACAAAAGTGCAAGATATAAAACATATTGCGTACTGAACAAATCAACAAAGCTAAACAATTTTAATGCCGGAAGATGTAGATATATCAAGCTGTACTATAACAGACCATTCATTGCTGCCCGCTTCACTGCATTTGCCTCCTTTCTTTGAGATATGATATTTTCAGCTTCCTCATTGTTATTGGTTTCTCCTCCTTCCATTGGTTTAATGAGATATTTCTGTCTTTGCTCCTTTTCCTGTTAAACAAGAGAAAACTGCTGTTAATTTATATCAACCGGGTGAATTGACCAAAACATGGAACTTCCAGAGAGCTAAATACCTTTTTGGTTGCAGCACGTTTTTTTTCTCTGGCAACAGAATCTCTTTGTTCCCATCTGAACAAAGGTAAACGATATTAACATAAGACTACAGTAGTGGAGTGAACTGTTCCAGAAAATATGGTAGCCTGTACTTACTCAGAAGAGAATGCCTCATCACACAGAAAATTCAGCACGTCCAGCTTACAAGAAGGGGTCAATTTTGTATATCCTGACGCCCCCTGGTTCAAGCAGTCAAGGGCCAAATCTTTTGTGTCTATTGTCGAGTCAGCTATATATTCACCGACTTTTTTTATCCATTCATCCCCGTTTCTTGGATTCTCACGATTTCTAACCACAAACAGCTTCATTTAGTCATTGGTTAACTACATGCGGTAAACTATATGAAAATATCATTTTAAGGTAGTATACTTACTTTGCTTTTCCTTTTTCTATGATAGATAATAGACTTATGTGAATGTCAGCAACGAATAAAGGAACCTCTCGGAGTTGAAGACCTCCAGTTATGTATTTGATAGTTTGCTCTGGTTGCCCCTCCCTTATTTCGAAGATCTAGTTATACCATTTATAATACAGAAAAATATTATCTCTATAAGCAAGCAGGCAGTGAGGAAAAGATAAAGAAAATCACTATGGTAACAGAACCAACTTTGTGTGAGATTATCATAACAATGCAAAGAATCTCTTTCTGTGTTCCAAATTGAGGAATCATAAATATGCCCCTCAAGGTGGTGATTTATTTTATGCTAACAAGACATAAGTAATAATAAAGGGACTAATGTTCTCGGCCTCGCCAACAACAGAACTTATGAGCTCCGCAACAACTCGGACCATCAAACTAACCATAATTAGGTGCTGCAATCAGATTTGGAAGTGACGAATCAATGCATTAGTGCAACACAAAATGATTCCTAATTGCTGCACTGGCACATCTATAATATATGTGTTCATTATCACTCTTTAGATTCTCCATGGTGCTTGCTATAGATAGAAGCTAAATTTAAAACAATTATAACACTTTCTAGAGGTAGATGAAATCAGGTCTTTAATACATAGGAACTTGCACAAACATGCATCATTATCACAAATTATTTGGAAGCCTTTAAGATATCTCAGTCTTCGCGATTATTTGGTACGATGGTCTCTCATTTAACTAGCCAAGTTGTGAGACATTTAAATGCAAATGTGCTATGCTGAAGATGTTGGCAAGATGGTGTTGCAGCAATTTAACTAGCATATGATAAAATAACTTCATTGTGTGCTGTCCAAAACTACCTCGCCAAATAAGCGGCAGAACTCCAAAAATTGGATGGTAGGGCCAACATCTTCAGGCTGCAGCTCTATACCTGCAACACAGGTCACAAGAGTACCCGTGGGCAGATCTATATCATCATCGATAGCATCAGTTTTCTCAGCTCTCGACACCGGCTTTTTATTAGCAGGAGTTTCATCGACACTGCCTTTCCGCTTCCTTCCGGGAAGAACCATTCGCCCCGTCGGTGCCTCCCCTTTCATAGTCCTGCCAAACAAAACCAGATAACAAGATCTATCAACAACAGCAACAACAAAAATCAATAATCACTTGTGACAAGCATCAGCTTCAGATGGCTAACTTGCAGGCGCTACAGTTGCAGCAATTCTGGCACTTCGGGCATTCCCAGGTCTCCTCGTTCAACTCCTCATTCGTAAAATCGTACCTTATATAACAAATAGATCCATCAAGAAACCAACCCAGATAAGATCTTCAACCACAGCCTTAAGAAACAGCAGAGACGAAATTATGTCACCTATTGTGTATGCATCGCATGCAGTATTTGAGAGTGCACTTGCGCTTCTTGGACCCCCCTTTGCAAGGTGCACGGGCTCCTGTTCTGGCCTGACGGCACTGGGGAATAGAGCAACAAAGAAACAGAGATGAGGGCATATATAGTTAAAACCTATTAGCACAAATACTTTGCCCTAACTTCGAAATAAGATCCAGAACTTGTTATGATCCAGCACTTGTTTGAATCTGGTGGTCCTAATTAACGCGTGCACTACATGGCTCTCATTCGCATATTATTATCTTAACAATAATCTGATCTAATAAAATACAGTAGATTAATCGATCTAAGTAGTAAGTAGATAATATTTTCATGGAAACTCAAACGTGTTCCAAGGATGCTTCCACCAGACACTACTGCAGAATAGTCTATCAGTGACGGGCCCAAAATGCCCACTAGTGACGGGCAGGGCGCCTGTCACTGATGACTAGTCACTGGTAATAGGCTACTAGTGACGGGCGCTTGCCCGTCACTAGTATTTGGTTACTAGTGACAGTCATTCAATCGTGCCCGTCACTAGTATATATTTAGAAATTAGAAAAAAATACAAATTTTTTATTGCATTTCCATGAACACGAATATTCTAGATAGCACAATAATATGTTATAAATAGTAAGTGCATTATCCACAAATATTTCAGATAGCACAATAAGATGTCGTACCAATGGTACATTCACATAACCCAATATGACATAGTATTTGCACACATAACCCTTCGTTAGTCGGCGGACAACTAGATCAATCTATCCATGGCGATGTCGGTGGCAACCCGAACGATGCTGCACACATGACACTGCATCCCGTCCGGCCTGCTCTCAAAAACGACGATGTCTCCATCCAGATCCGGGGAAGGAGGGGTTGCCCGGCGCTCAAGAGAAGCATCGTGTTGGTCTGCAATTAGTAGTTTATATCATAAAACATTCATCAGTACCCTATATGTCGAGCAGACTACAGAAATCGCAGTAAAAAAATACCAATATGCGATTCAACTCACTTCTTTAGCCAGGAGACTAAGGCTTGGATATACTGCTCGGCAATCCTCAGGCTGACGGCCTACAAGGGTAGCAACCATTTCAATTATTAAATGTTTGGGGGGAAATTGATTGACTGTACACTTTATTCAGAAAACAATCATCATTTCAATACAACTGCTATTCTACCTGTTGGTAGGGTAGGATTTCATGACATCTTTGCTCACATGACATGTTTATACTGATTGGAGTTTTGTTGATCCGTCCTATGATGTCTCTCTTAACCTGATCTGAAGCAACAAAAAAAACTAAATGAGCATACATGAACATCTGCAAACATGCAGTGAACAATGTTCACAAATGAGTCAATGCAGAATCCTTGTACCATTCAGATTTTCCATCATAGTATACGTGTACCTACCATCCATGGAGAACTTAATGTTAGAAATATAAGCTTTATTCCGTAATGTTCACAAATGAGTCAGGGCTCATGTAGAAACCACAGTTGGATATGAAGCCTCGTGAGGGCAAGAATAATCAGTAATGAAAGGAAGATTGGCCCCTGCAATAATATTGCACCAAGTAACAGAATAGCAAATATTATGGCACATGTTCTAATCGATTCAGCATAGGAAACCAAGTGTAATTTTTTTTAGAAAAGGTAGTAGGTATTTACCGTACGTAGACCCAAGTAGACTGTCCAAGAGATTATAGCTGTGTTGGCCATCAGGTTTATTTCTTTGTACTCAGCAACGTGAATACAAAAGTATAAGCTTCAGCAGCAAGCACAAAGGGCTACACCAGCAATTCCTGTCAAATAATTGTATTAAAATATCATGGATAACCAGCAAACTGAAAACATACAGAATATACAATCTAGGGTATACTAAATTAAAGTAGCAATTCGAAGATCAAATACTTGATGTGCAAAAATGTGAAGGACGCATTAATATCACCAATCAAAGTAGCAGATCGAGGGTGGCCAGCACCATGACGGCCATCCCTGTAGATGGTAAGAAAAAAAAAATCAGATCTGAAGATATGGACTCAGTGAATACATTATCATATAATGTTAGTTCTGAATGTGTTAGGATTAATTACGTGATGCTCACTGGTGTATTCACGCTGGATTCTACACAAAATCGTTACAACATTTGGAATAATTCACACAAGTTACGGTCTCTAATACCGGCGGCCGTGGATATGCAGGGGGTTGCCGGTGCAGGCTACCGGCGGCGTGGTTGGAAGAGGCGGGCGATGGGCGCAGGGGCGGCAGCCGGAGTAGCATCTGGCGGCGGCGTAAGATGTGACGAACCCTAGCGTGGAGAAAATGAGAGACCTGGATGCGGACGCGGTTGTGCATGCGCGAGAGAAAGGATAAGACGCAGAGTGGGGGATTTAGCCCGCGGAAATATTTGGAGATTTGCCGCAGGAACTTCTCCGCCACGCGCGGGCGAGGATTTTGTCCGCCAAAAAATTCTGAGACGCGCGGGATTTTTCACCGATTAGGAAAATAGAATGTCACAGTCGGGTTAAAGTAAAAACCGCCTATCATATACGGGTGACAGGCATTTATATATGCCCATCGCCAAGTAATTTTCATTTTTGCCGGGCCTGCACAAAAAATACTAGTGACGGTCATTTTACCGAGTCCGTCACTAGTGTTTCGTACTAGTGACAGGCATATTATTGCCCGTCACTGGTAGTGTTTACTGGTGACAGGCACAGTTTTGACCGTCACTAGCCACTTGGCGGCTATAAGCTTTTCTGCAGTAGTGAGAAACGAAAGGGAGGAGGAGCTCACCTGGTGACAGTAAAAGGAGTCTCCCTGCATCTGCTCCATGGATGCGACGCCCTCCCCGGCGCCGTCCCTCTGCGAGGACATCTCCGTCGACATTTCTTACGAGGTGGCTGGAGTGGAGGATTGAGGAGGAACAGCGGGTGGAAATTTTTCGCTCTAGGCTGTGGAAAAGTGAGGGGGATCGGTAAAATCGAAGTATAAATAGACTGGACATCGGGTGTAAAAGCTACCGATTTCCAGAATTGGAAGGTGTTGAATGATGTGACGTGGATGGATACGAGGGAGGAGCAACGATGAACTGGCCATGACTGGCCATCGGGAACAACAACTAGCAATTAGACGCGAACTTCCTGCTACAACATCCTTTCTGCTACATTACCAAAGTTGTATTCCTTGACGGTCCACCTTGACGAGCTAGCTAATCTAGTCAATGGATAGCTGGTCCGCGCACATGCGGCCGACAAATCCTGGCTTACTCGTCATCTGCTCACATACGCCAAGGAATAAAGGCGGAAGCCATCACCGGATCAATTTCCGAAAAAAAGATGACTGAAATGTTGTAGCAGGAAGTTCGCGTCTCTAGTAGCAAGAAAAGAAGCAACAAAGTGCATGGTTTAGACGGCCAGTTTGCTAAATTGCATGCTGTTAGACAAGTCAGGATCCTGTACGTAGTTGTTAGCGTATCAGGTTGTTAGGTTAGATAAGATAGCCAGACGTGTATGAGCTGGATAACCTAACCGTAGATTGATCCTAACTTGTATCTCACGTATGTAATCTTGTCAGCCTATATATATGAATCGATGATGAGCCCAGGAGGCCATCTCGCCTTCCCATCTTTTCTGTTAGCGTTTACATGGTATCAGAGCCACCACGGCTCATGTCTTCTTCCTCCTCATCCCTCATGGCGCCGGCGGTGACCTCCGCGGTGACCGTCCGTTTGAACCACACCAACTTCCTCCTATGGCAAGCCCAGATGCTCACCCACCTCCGCGGCCATTCTCTGCTGGGCTACATCGACGGTTCACTCGAGGTGCCGGATGAGACGATCACCTGCACCACCGCTGAAGGCGTTCGCACCGTCCTCGTCAACCCTGAGTACGCGGCATGGTATGTCCGCGACCAGACGGTGCTCGGCGGGTTCCTCTCCACTGTCACGGAGGAGGTGCTCGCGCACATCATGAGCGCGCCCACGGCGCGCGCTGCATGGCTGATCCTGGAACGTATGTTCTCGTCCAGGTCGCGTGCACGGGTCATCCAGATCCGCACGCAGCTGACCGCCGCCAAGAAGAAAGGCGTCGCGGCGGCGGACTACTTCCGCAACATGAAGGGTCTGGCGGACACCCTTGCTGCCATCGGGCAGCCACTGAGCGAGGACGAGATCATCGCCTACATCCTCGCCGGGCTCGGGTCGCACTACGACTCCCTCGTCACTTCTCTCAGCGTCAAGGACTCTCTGACTCTCGACGAGGTATATGCCCATCTCTTAGCCTATGAGCATCGCCATGATATCCAGGACTCCGACTACGGCATCGGCAGCGGCTCCTCGGCAAACTTCACTCGCCGTGGCAACCAGGGCCGCGGTGGCGGCCAAGTGGACATGGCGGCCATGGACAGGGTGGCCAGGTGGGTCACCCAGGAGGACGCGGCAACGGCGATGGAGGCCGTGGCCGTGGACAAGGAGGACGCGGCTATGGCGATGGAGGCCGTGGCCGTGGACAAGGTGGACGCGGCGGCTTCGGTCGCGGCAATGGGGCACCTCGCCCTGTGTGCCAGATCTGCAACAAGGTTGGGCACGTCGCTCTGCGCTGCTACAGCCGCTTCGACCACGCCTACGGTGGAGAGGAGGAGCACCACTCCGCCAACCATGCGTCCACCTCATACCAAGTTGAGCCCAACTGGTACATGGACTCCGGCGCGACGGACCACATCACCGGCGACCTAGAGCGTCTCCACATGCGTGATGCATATCACGGCAACGATCGCGTCCAAGTCGGCAACGGAGCAGGTTTGCGCATTACTCATACTGGTCATAGTACAATTAACACTGCTGCCAAACATCTTGTCCTTAAAAACGTCCTCCATGTTCCGCAAATTTCAAAAGATCTATTGTCAATTCATAAACTTGCTCTTGATAATGGTGTGTTCATCGAATTTCATCCACACTATTTTTTCATTAAGGATCTGGTGTCGAAGAAAACGCTGCTCCAAGGCAGATGTAGAGGAGGTCTCTACCCAATCGAGTCTTCAGAAATAAGCGCCCTCAAGTGTGCCATGTTCTCCTCGCGGATTAGCAAAGAGCAATGGCATCGGCGCCTAGGCCATCCATCGTCTCAAGTAGTGAATTCTATTTTGAGGCTTCATAAACTTTCGTTTTGTAATAATTCTGAGCATGCATCTGTTTGCAATGCTTGTCAACTTGGCAAAAGTCATCAATTGCCTTATTCAATTTCTAGACATGTTTCTACCGCTCCTCTTGAGCTTATTTACACCGATGTTTGGGGTCCAGCCATATCTTCTGTTGGAGGTTTTAAATATTATGTGAGCTTTATTGACGATTTTAGTAAATTCACTTGGATCTACCTTCTCAATGCAAAATCAGATGTTGAAGACATCTTTCTTAAATTCCAACGCCGTGTTGAACTTTTGCTTAATCATAAAATTAAGGGAGTTCAATCTGATTGGGGAGGGGAATATCGTCGCCTTCATAAATATTTTGATTCCACGGGGATCGCTCACACCATTTCATGTCCTCACACACACCAACAAAATGGATCTGCCGAGAGAAAACATAGACACATAGTTGAAACCGGTCTAGCCCTTCTAGCCCAAGCTTCCATGCCCGTCAAATTCTGGGATGAAGCTTTCACTACTGCCACATACCTCATAAATCGTCTCCCAACCCGTGTCATTGACAATGCATCACCACTCGAACGCCTTCTTGGTAGCAAGGCAAAACCGAATTACTCCATGCTTAAATCCTTTGGATGTGCATGTTGGCCCCTTCTTCGGCCATATAATGCTCGAAAACTGTCTTTCCGATCCAAAGAGTGTGTGTTCATTGGCTATAGTGATCATCATAAAGGATACAAGTGTCTAGATGTTGATACCGGTCGTGTTTATCTTTCACGCGACGTCATTTTTGATGAGACGATTTTTCCTTTCTCTCGGACAGCTACACCTCTTAATACCCCAAAATACACCTATGACTCTCTTCTAGATCTTGGCAGTACTGTTTTTTGTACTAATGATCACCACGAGGTGCAGCCTTCGTTTCCATGTGCAGGTACACCTGATCGACGTGGTTGTGCTGATCATGCTGCAGCATCGCCTCATGCTGGGCCTCATGCTGGGCCACATACGGACACGGGCGCCTCCTCTGCTGCCCCTGGTGGGTCGCGTGCCCCTGATGGGTCGCCGAACAACGACGCTGATGCGTCGTCTGACGACGACGACACTGCAACTGCATCGTCGCCTGCACCATCGCCTCTCAGGGCGACCTCTTCGCATGTTGTTCCTGTTCCGCCTGCACCAGCTCGAGAGCACACCATGCTCACTCGCCTTCGTCTTGGAAAATCAGTACCCAAGCGGATCACAGATGGCACTGTCACCTATACTGCTGTTCGTGGTGATGATACTGAACCAAGTTCTGTCGCTGTTGCCCTTCAGCACCCACAGTGGAAAGCAGCGATGGATGCTGAATTCTCTGCACTTCAGCGAAATCAGACGTGGCGGCTGGTTCCTCCTCGTCGTGGCCTCAATGTTATTGATAGTCGATGGGTTTTCAAGGTCAAGCGTAAATCTGATGGATCGGTGGATCGCTTCAAAGCTCGCCTCGTCGCCAAGGGGTTTAAGCAGCGTCACGGCATCGATTACGACGACACCTACAGCCCTGTGGTCAAGCCAACAACCATCCGTGTCATCTTGTCCCTCGCCGCGATGCAGGGGTGGCATATGAGGCAACTCGACGTGGACAACGCATTTCTGCATGGTTATCTCGAGGAGGAGGTTTATATGGTGCAGCCTCCTGGATTTACTGACCAGCAACGCCCAATTATTTGTGCAAGCTGGAGAAATCACTATACGGATTGAAGCAGGCACCTAGAGCATGGTTTGCTCGGCTGAGTGGGAAGTTACAGGAGCTGGGATTCACTCCTTCCAAGGCTGATGTGTCATTATTTACATTCAAGCAAGGTGCTACTATCATATACATGTTAGTTTATGTGGACGATATAATCGTTGTCAGCTCATCAGCCAAGGCCACCGATCTGCTTCTTGCTCAGCTACGTGAATCCTTCCCTGTCAAAGATCTAGGCAAGCTTGGATATTTTCTGGGAATAGAAGTGAAGCATCAGCGTGATGGACTTCATCTCTCACAGCAGAAGTATATTATGGATCTATTGAAAAGAACAAATATGACTAAAGCAAAGACAGTTAGTACACCTATGGCGACAATTGAAAAACTGTCTCGGCATGTTGGAACTCCTCTTTCAGCTGCAGATATCACACGGTACAGAAGTGTTGTCGGGGCTCTCCAATACCTGACACTTACCAGGCCGGATATTTCCTTCAGCGTGAACAAGGTTTGTCAGTTCCTGCAAGCTCCAACGGATGTGCATTGGTCAGCTGTGAAGAGAGTACTCCGCTACCTCAAGCACACCCTGTCTTTTGGACTGCTTCTTCAGAAATCGTCGTCAATTCTGCTGAGTGGATTTGCTGATGCGGATTGGGCAGGATGCCCGGATGATCGACGATCGACTGGTGGGCATGCTGTATTCCTAGGAGGGAATTTGGTTGCATGGAGCTCCAGAAAACAGCCCACTGTCTCTCGATCTAGCACAGAGGCGGAGTACAAATCAGTTGCTAATGCGACAGCTGAAATCATGTGGATACAAGGGCTTCTACAGGAATTGGGAATTTATCTTCCTCGTGCGCCTACTCTGTGGTGTGACAACCTCGGTGCCACGTACTTGTCAGTTAACCCAGTTTTCCATGCCCGCACTAAACACATAGAAGTGGACTACCATTTTGTGAGAGAGAGGGTTGCACGCAAGGCTCTCGACATCAAGTTCATCTCCACACATGATCAGCTAGCAGATGTTTTAACCAAGCCTCTTGGTGCTCCACTGTTTGTAAAGTTCAGAGACAATCTCAACATGGGACTCCCACGTTCAGATTGTGGGAGGGTGTTAGACAAGTCAGGATCCTGTACGTAGTTGTTAGCGTATCAGGTTGTTAGGTTAGATAAGATAGCCAGACGTGTATGAGCTGGATAACCTAACCGTAGATTGATCCTAACTTGTATCTCACGTATGTAATCTTGTCAGCCTATATATATGAATCGATGATGAGCCCAGGAGGCCATCTCGCCTTCCCATCTTTTCTGTTAGCGTTTACACATGCGATACTAATCGCTGCATGTGCTAAAAGCACCTTCACGTACAAACAAGTGGTACTGCATATATGAAACGGCTTTGATTTTTTCCGGCTAGGATGTCATGTTTCAATCGTTCAAAGTTCAAGGCGGCCAGATATTCAGTATATATGTGTCTTCGTCTTCGACTAAACGCTGCATATAGCTGACTAATTAAGTCGTCAAATTTCAGTCTTTCCGTATCTGCAATGTTAAGCGAGACGCCGCCATCATTGCGTTCGGTTTTGGCGAATTCATCGTCAAATTGCTAGTTGTTGTTCCCGATCGCTCAAACCCGGGCAGTTTGGAAAGACATCGATCGGTACAAAACAATCTAGCTCCGCGTTTTAACTTAATTGCTAACGCGGCACAATGCCTCTCCAGCATACTTATTGTCCCGTTCCGGCGCGACACGCCGCCTGTCCGGCATATTTATCGTCACATTCCGACGCGGCACGGCGCGACCGACAAGTTGTAGCAGACAGCATATAAGGGCAACTAGGAAGCTGCCGCCTTGCTGGAATCAGCCTGGGGCTGCCGCCTACATCCTTGGGCTGTTTTCTTCAGTCTGAGTCTGCCGCCTACATCCAGGGTCTGTTTTCTTCGGCCGGGGGCTGCCACCTACATCCAGGGGGCTGCCGCCTACATCCTGGGGCTGCCTTCTTCAGCCTGAGGCCGCCGCCTACATCCTGGGGCTGTTTTATTCAGTCTGGGGCTACAGTCTTCCGCGTCATCCTCCTCCTCGACATCAACGTCAGCGAATATCAAACAGCTAAGTTCTTTATACACTTAAGTTTAATTAATTATATGGTCATGAAATAAAAGTCTATGGTTTGCTCATTATGCTTTGAGATCATGCCGTCTTTTGTCTTTTCATGTGATCATATACTCTTAGTATCAAAGTTACCCAAAATCTGCTCTGTGTTAAGTGGTTCAATCTTTTCGATATTTGCCGCCTCCGGGCCAAATTAAGCAATCATTTTGCACCGCCTAAATATGCTTATTCTGATTGTTTATATGTGGGTTGCCTAGTAGTATGTCGTTGGCACCAACATGTCGGCTTTGGTCTCGGAGTCTAAACTAATTGGTATTGCACCTGGTTGGCTCAGCTAAAGTAACTGTGCTGCGGTGCCGCCAACATATAAAAAGCTAAGCATATAGGCCAGATAAATATTAAGGCGGGCCACATAAAATTTACAACCCATAAGTTTTGCTCAAAAAATTACCGGCTCGGGCCTTACAATTATTCAGCTTATATTAAAAGTACATCTTAATGCAGCTATGTTTACTATGCAGGATACTTGACGCCTGGGGGCTGCAATGCAGCACTTTCATCAAGTCTCGAGCCGCCTTTCCGTCAAGGCGGCACAAACCTCGGCAGCTACAATCATTCGATCTACAACGCCACAAGTTTTTCTGAGCATCGAGCCGACTTTCGAGTACGTCGACTCAACGTTCGGGGGCTGCAGATAGGCGGATCAAGAGAATCTCTGGCGAATGAAGCCCGGGGGCTCGACATCGACACTACCCCTCGCTAGATACTCGGGGGCTTGACATCGACAATGCCTTCGCCCGATACTTGGGGCTGCTCGACATGCAGCTCCGTCATCAGCGACATGGCCGTCATCATCGCCTCTGTGGTACGGCCGCCTTGTCGTTAGCAACACGGCCGCCATCATTGCTTCAGTGGCACGGCCGCCTTGTCGTCAGCGGCACGGCCGCCATCATCGCGTTCGGTTTAAGCGAATTCATCACCAGATTGTTAGCTGTTGTTTCCAATCGCCCAAACCTGGCCAGTTTGGGAAGACATCGAGCGGTACAAAACAATAAAGCTCCATGTTCTGGTATAATTGCTAATGTGGCACAGCCGCCTTGTCGTCAGCGACACGGCCGACATCGTTGCCTCCGTGGCACGGCAGAAATGCCATCATGACGTCGATCCATCTCTCCTTGAGTTCAAACTGTCGTGGACCAGGGGTGACATGGACACGACAAATATTGACTTAACTAGTCAAATTGACAAGACCTCGCCTGGAAGATTCCTGACAGGAGGTCAGGCCATCTTTCCCATGTGTTGGTCGAAGGCGGCGTCACTCCGGCTTTATTTAGACGGATTGCCGCCTACCTTTTTACTTCGAAATGCTTCAAGCTCTTCAGCCGCCTAAATTCAAGAAACAAGACGGACGTCGCTCAAGACGAAGACAGCAACTGGAGAACTTAAACCTTTCCGGGGGCTAATGTTGGGGATATACCAAGTGGGGGTATCCTTGACATGGATCAATCCGGCTTGGTGGCGGTGGCCTGACATTGGCGGCCCAGCAAGCTGACGACAAAGAAGATGGCGGCCGGCAAGGGAGAAGGTTCTAGACGAATCCCACCAGGCCCACGAGACCAAGATGGAAGGCGGCAACTCTGCCGACTAGGAATAGGACTCTATTTCCTTGCCGGTTAAGTCTTTCCTTATAAGCCCTAGGTCTAGCCGCCTTTATAAGCCAGCCTACGGGCAGCCTTTAGGGCAACATATAGTGCATACTCTTATATGCAATCTACTCATTGTAACCTGTAACACGGCTATCGCCTTATAGTGAGTTATAGCAGCACGTAGGGCTTCGCCACCGCCGTGGAGCCTGAGGCTGGGTAAACTGCCGTGTACAATCCCGACCTCGACGACGCTCCCCTTCTACCCTACGGCGAAATTAGAGCTCTCTTTGGTAGAAAGAAATCAAAGTCGAGCAAATCAGACACTTCTCTCCTTTGACCCAACTAACACCGGTTGAAACTCGCACAAGTGGCATGCATGAGCATGAGAAACATCCTTTGCATTCTATCCTCGATCCATACGTCCATGGCACTAAACCATTTGGATTTATCTGGCGACACAGATTATCTTTACCTAATAATAAAATCAGTAAGACTTACACGGTTTGATATTTCATTGGATTTAATTTGCCCACAAAATCGTAAATAATTACCCACCTATGAAGTCAGAAAAACGTTTCGATTACATAATCTGGTTTCCGTCGTTTCTCTGTCGTAACTGATTCCTTCGTCTGTTATGTGTTCCTTCATAGGCAGCTGCCTGGGCATGTTCCTTCATACGCAGCGATGCTCCCGCGGCTTCCCAAGCAGCGGACGACGTCCTCTCCCCCGCATAGGATCCCCGCGATGGTCAGCGTACCACGTCATCTGAGGCACCTCTCGAGATTGACGTCCACACGGCAGGTGGCGTCCCACGCGGCTGCGTTCATCCGACGATGGCCGTCAGCGGTAGGCGTCCTTCCATGCCAGCCATGTTCCTCCGATGATGGCCCTCGGTGGCGGCCCGGCCGACGTCGCCGTTTCCAGTCCGGACGAGGTCGATGGGTGTCGCAGTCGCAACCGTAGTAGGACCATGCTCCCCCGTCTGCGTCCACGGCTGGAGAAGAGGCGGTTCCTCTCGTCTGCGTCCACGGCTGGAGAAGAGGCAGCGGCCAGCAGCAACAATGGTTGTGGCGTCCGTCTCCGCCATACCTTTGCACCCATCATCTCCTCTTCTCCACCCCTGATTAGCATTAACTTAAACATCAGCAAAACGAGAGATCCGCTGAACAAGAACCAGACCGCTGTAACTTGACTCGATATAGTAACGTACAACACGGTTATGTAACAATTATACATCTCCATGGCACGATTCAGTCACAGATATTCATGTACATGGCACGATTCAGTAACAGGTACATACCCAGGTTACAACCATGGAGGCAGATATACATAGCTCACGTAGTAAGACCATTATTCGTCGGCAAATAAAGCATGATCCTGAAACTTCCCCTAAGATTCTGCAGTTTCCATCATCACAGTATCAGGCATCATAACCTGCAACAAACCAGCAGAACAGACATGGCGATCACATGTATCAAGAAAACTGACAGTACTTAGAATAGCAGACTAGCTGCTCCGGAGTAGCAGAGAACTGACGATACAGTGGAAACTCAGGAGGTGCATTTCTGCAGTAGGAGTTGCACAATGTACCTAATTAGATGGTTAATTATATCTACTTGATGCTTCCTCCTCATTAGTAATTTATTTTTACTTGCTTACATTATGGAATTTGGCAAAATATTAGAACAAGTTACTTACAAGGCAGCTCCTTCATGGTAAATATTAACTTTAGAGGCGGTGCTTAAGTCGAAAAAACTTGGGTATCTTCCGTTGCAACGCACGGGCACGTTTGCTACTAATAAATAAAACAAGAAACGGAAACATTTCGGTACGGCTAACAACAACAACTCAGGTTGTCTCGACTCGTGATGCATGTCCACACGTACAGTTAGCATGTAGTGACTAATCGCAATAAAATTTTAGAGATCCTAGATCTACGTCTCCAAATCAATTTATGTATATACATAAAATTAGAATGTAAACGGATTGGATTGGATCCGATTTTGGCTTTACCATATCCTTTATTATATCGTTTCATTGATTTGAAGCGGATCGGATAATGACCGGATGGAATTCAGAGGCGGATATATGGTCACAGATTCGGGAACGGAAACATGGCAGATTCAGAGCGGAAACAAAATTAATCGGATAGATAAGTGTTTAAGTAAATAATCAACCATATATATAACCAAAAATAATTGCCAAATAATCTAGTAACTAGTAAAGTTGTACTCCGTAGTCTTTACAATGACATTTTAAAGTGAGTTGATGTTCAACGGACTAACTCGACAACTCACTAACTGTAAATATGCTCTATTAGGTTAGACAATTCGGTAATAAATCAGATTATTGATATAAAAACTATCAGATAATCTTATTTAATTCTCGGATAATTAATATTTTAGGCTATTTAACATCCACCCTATACCATATCCGGGTGTAAAATTCGAAATCGGATATCCTTATCAGTCGGATCAAATCGGATATAGATTCTTCTAAACTGTTTCGGAATTAAATACGGTGCGAAATTTTTTCTATCCGTTTACACCCCTACTTAAAAGTATCGCTAGTAGATCCCGTGAAAGGGCCCAAAACCGCAAAATAATCGCTCTTGCAGTTTTGGTCAAAGGAAATGTGTACTGGATAGATACCGCAAAACATGTCGAACTGTAATTTTTTTAGGTAACTCAAACACGAGACTCCAATACCTCATGGTTTCAAGATTGGAGTGGATTTTTTTAGGTGAATTGAAAAGCCATACGACGGTTGTTAGCCCAGCCATCACCGGACCGGCGTAAGACTACCAGAGTCTGACGAAATTCCGCCACGGTGCTCACATTCTGGTCAAATCCTCATCAATTTCCAGCGAGCCACCCCGAATGTGATGGATTCCTGGCAAAGATGGATCAAATTGAGGACAATTTGAGCCCGTCCATATGAGCACCTGCAGGTTGGAGATTTCACGGATATGCTAGGCATACTCTAAGGTTGTGTTTGGTAGCCCGTATGGTCTCTCTTAACCCATACAAGCTGAGCACAACCAAGCTGACACCATACAAAATTGTTTAACTGCGTTTTGTTTGGTAGCTTGTATGAGGTAAACCGAGCTGAGCTGAGATATTGTTTGGTGTCCTGTATGAGCTGAGCCATGCCGATATTTTAAAAAAGCAAACAGGTCCCTGGAATAGAAAATTTCAAAGCAATCAGGTCCATGGGGTTGTTGGGCTCTGGCTTCGACGCCGTCGCCGGCGAGAGCAGCCACCGCTGGGAGGCCGAGCTGGTCCTCCTCCACGCGCCGCCGCCAGGAGGCCGCACCCCTCATATTCCGCGCGCAGTGGACGAGGCCGGGAAAGGCGGTGTCGCCTGCAGGCTGCTCCGAGCCAGGAGGCCGAGCTCCTCCTACTCCTTGCGCCGCCGCCGGGAGGCCGCCCCATCCTACTCCACGTGCCACCGCCGGGAGGCCGCCCCCATCTACTCCACGTGCCGCCGCCGCCGGGAGGCCCAGCTGGTCCTCCTCCGCCACCGCCGGGAGGCCAAGATGGTCCTCATCCACGGGAGGCCGCTGGGAGTCGTGAGATGGTCCTTTCCACGAGTCGCCGCCGGGAGGCCGGGAGATGCGGCGTGGGCTGCCGCCTGCTGTGCTGCCGGTGAGGAGCTCGAGGGAGGGGCGGCATGGAGAGCTGGGTCGGGGCCGGAGAAGTTGACGGGCGAGAGGGAGAGAGAAATGGAGAGGTGGGGTGCGGGGGGAATGGAGAGATTGTGGGGTGCGGGACGGTGACCCCTCGCGGGCCGAGAGGCGTTTTCGGGATGGACTCGGCCCTGCTGAGTTGCGAAGCTTGATCTGAGCTTCTCTGCTCGGCAGGGCTGAGAGGCATTTCCGGGTGAGGTGGGCATGGCCCAAAGCGCACGAGCCGGGCTAACAAACAGCAAAATGACGTATGGGGGGGGGGGGGGGGGTGGGGGAGATATCTGAGTTGGGACAGTCTACCAAACACGCCCTAATTCTCTAGAGGTGCATTTGGTAGGTAGCATGCATCAGGTCTGGTCAGGCCCGCCAGATGTAACTTTCGGAAGATTGGATGCATACACGAGGCTTTGGGCCGGGCCAGCACGCGGCTGAAAGCACCACTCAGCCAGACCCGCTGGGCTCGATTGTTTGCTCCAGCACTGCAACTTTACATGTAAGGTTTGCTGGTCACTCTTCTTACTTTTACTTCATGTCCTTCATTCTAATAAGTGATACACTGCTCGAGTTAAAATAAGGTCTATACAAAAATGATGTGCACTAATGATGTGGTTCCATTCTGATAATCAGTTCCGACTTTCGTTAAATGTTAACTTCTAATTTTGTGTTCATGTTTGAAGCTTTTCTTGACAAATTTCGTCAAATTAATGGCACACGATTGACGGTTTGAATTCTCCTTTGAGAAGTACCTTCGCATCACCATTTCACAGAACTCGTATGTTGTAAGTTTTGTGTTTTAGTGAACGTAAACAAATATATCTTATATTGTGTGGGTGCGTATTTAGACTGTGCTTGATGTACATGTCTTGCTCAACCTCCGCTCTTCGCCGCCGAGTTCCGTTGTGTACAAACTTAGCCGACAAGCTCCATCGCCGCTTTCATCATCGTCATGCTCGCTGCAACCTTCATCGGCGACCTCCGCCGCCAACACCTTCATCGTGCTCACCACATACTTCGCCGGCGACCTCCACCGCTGTCGCCAACACCATCGTCGTGCTCACCACATTCTTCGCCGGCAACCTCCGCCGTCGTGGCAGCTCGTGCCTCATCATGGTCTGTCACGTAGAGCTGTCCAAGTGTAATAGTGTGAGGTAACTTCACCTATGTGGAAATGGGTGAGACTAACTAAATCTGCAAACACAAGCATGTTATTTGATTGTCCTGCGCCACCAAGACTCCTATTATTTGCTGCAGTCTACCAAACAACGTCCACAATATAAGTTTAGGGGTAGCATGGCCCGGGCAGGACCTGTCTAGCATGTCCCACGGAGAAAAAAATCAATCCAGGCTACTAAACGCTCCCTAGGGCGAGGCATGGCTGCAATCATCTTCCGGTCAATTCATCTATAAATAAAGCCACACTAGCTCGAGACCATTCTTTCTTTTCCTTTCTTCTTTTCTTTCTTTGACTACTGCGAACATACATATAGGAGTAGCTAGCAAGAATCTGATCCAGAGATATCTTTCCTCCTTTTGTCACCTTTCCAGATAGAGCATGCCTAGCTTTTGAGCTAACAAAGCGTTGTATGCGTGCATGTTGTCGTGCTGCATTCAACTAAAGCATGCACACGCGTGAGAAGAAAAGTACACGGCGACGGTCGGTGGTGACAGTGGAACGAGAGACAATTTGAACATTCTTTATTTATAGGGCACTGCACGTACGGCCGGATGGCAACAATTTGAACATTCTTTCTGCGTTGCTGCACGCATGCCGACGTGCCCCTGTATACAAGAAGTAAAATGCAGTTGATTAAGGTGTAGTATATACTCGTATGGTAATAAATAATTCCTACATATTATTAGCCAATTTAACATCATCAAAAATAAGATGTTAGCACAACTTAGTCCTTATCAACATCGTTGCATCATATAGCTAGTTTTAGCTAATTCACCGCATGTGTCACTTGTTGTAGAGGCCGAGGCTCTGTCTCCTATTTTGAAAAAAAAACTAATTTACCCATGATCGCTAGTTGTTTTTACGAAGAGGCGAAAGGCCATATAATAATCGACCAACCTTAATCCTTGAAATAAAAAAAACTATACATAACTCCTTAGGGCCAGAAAAACTTAATTGACGTGGTAGCCAGGAAGTCATCGGTCGGAGCCGTAAGAGGATAACGAAAATGACCTGAGAAACAGATCGTCGTCTCAGAGAAGAAAATGACGAAGACTGCTGGACGACCACCCGAGATCCGTCCAGACAGATCCGAGCTCTGGGTGAAGTCAAAACTGGTCAAACCTCATTGATAGGAGACGAAACCAATGGACCGAGACACAATGACCACAAAACCAGATCCGCCACTCCAAAGTAGTGGTGACCTGAAAATTCCCCACCGTCCGCAACTCCACCAACAATATCATCACAAACAAGATGAAGAGTAGTCGAAAAACCTTATTCTAAACCGCACAACACTGCGATCGCCACTTTAATGTCGTTGCCGGTTGACCAAAACCTTACTTTGAGAGACCTAACTATAGTACCACAACACAGATCTGAGGTTTTGGCACCCTCTTGTCGTCGGAGTGGTACATGGGGTAGGAGGGGGCCAATCACTTTGCTAGGTCAGAGCGTAGGATTCGAGGGAGGATATGTGGTCTTGTTGTATCTTGGCACGTCTGTATGTTGCAAGCCCCCCTTAAAAATAAGGGAGACCCATGATGTTGTTTTATGATGATCCAAATTCTATACTGATGAAGGCCAACTTCTGACTCCGGAGGGTCGGACTGCAGCCGACCTAGGGTTTTATGCCACCATATATTCCTTTTGTAAGCCGCCGGTTGGGATAAGTCGCATTGTGTAAATCCCCGGTGTTTGTAACCTCACCTGATTATAGTGAAGTATTGCTGGCTGGCGCCCGTGGTTTTTTCTCCTCCATTATTGGAGGGGTTTTCCACGTTAAAATCTCGTGTCCCAATTGGTTTGATCGTTCCGCACTTCGTCGTTTCTTTGCTATCGTTTGTAACACATGATATCTCAAGTTGTTTGCACTCAGCTACTGCAGGGAGACCAATCATACCGAGTTTTAAAATTACGGTAACCGATATTTCTGACCTCACCAAAGTACTTACGATTTTGGATTCTCTTTCAGGTTTCGATCCATCGAAAAATCGCTTCACCTAATTTAAATTAGTTTGAAATTAATCGAACCTTGTCATAAATTTCAGGCCAGGTTACAAATATTTCGGTACGCAAGGAAATCATCGAAAATTTGAACCCGTCGAACGTCTTTATGTTAGACACTCCTATGCTCCATAATATAAAATGGGTAAATTACACACAAAAATACGTCTATATAAATATCTGATTCCAAAAAAAACAAACCATGTTATAATATGGAATTGAGGAAGTAGTACTTTGGGGAATTCACAAAGCCCGACGTATACAAAGTGTCATTCTCTCGTCACCGGTTTAGCTTCACGTAAAGCACAAACAAGACAGACGGAATTGGGATCGCGGTGCATGCCTCATTTGGTGACATGGTGTATATGATATCTGGTGAGACTGTGAGAATGACAGCGGCATTCCTGTGCATTTGCAATTTATTTCCTTACATGTTTGAGATCTTTGACCAGACAGATATGCTAAATATCGTAGTTGGCAATTGAATATATTATGTACATAATTCTCCGGATCATTGTTACACATGGATGCATGCAATGAAAGCCATGTGAAACCGAACCATCTCGATCGACAAGTCCATCTCGGACCACGCTGTGGCGTGGTGGTTGCGTGAGCGGTGGCTCACCAGCCCGCCCGGGTTCGACTCCTGCGGGAGCGAATTTCCGGTTGTCTCACCTGCGCGGCACTGTTCACGTGAACAGTGTCCAGCGCTGCACTGTTCGCTTGAACAGTGTTCGCGCTGTAGCAAATTTGTGGAGGGCCTTTGGGCTGCGTTTACGCAGATGGCTGAGCCCTTAATCAGTCTGCCCCAGTTCTAGCTTCTGAGCCGATTCCACCGTGGTTCAGTTAGTGGTATTGTGGTGTGCCCACCACCGCAGGGGTTTCCCAGTAGGTCTAGGCTCACGGAGGCTCAGAAGCTTAGTATAGTCTGGTTAGGTCTAGGTTGCGCACAGGTGGCGTGCGTGTGGTGTTGAGTGTGTGTGGAGTGTGTTGTGCGTGAGTTCAGATACTACAGCTGTACTGTAAAAGACCAGGAATTCTCAAAAAAAGACAAGTCCATCTCAACTGCTAATTTCGAGAACATTCCTTGCCCTGTCAATGGGAGAAAGAACCCAAACGCTACGAACCATATGCAAAACTCAACAATATCTGCTGGCACATCTTTTTCCAGGCATGCTTTTAGCCTTCACAGTACTGCTAGCTAACAATGCATGTATTCTCAAAAAAAAAAAAAAAAAGCTAACAATGCATGTGTACACTGTACATGCGCTTGCATGCATGGCAAGTCACATCGATATGATCTGGCCATTCTTTAACCATTGGACCCGATCTCCCCTACCAGGCTACCACTAGTCAACAAAAGGTATTTGGTTGGTGACACCTCCATTAGACAATATGCAATACAACTTGTTTCGACTCTCTGCATGCATTGAGATGCAACAAACACAATTACTCCGTCCACAAATAAGTAAATAAGTGTACTTCTAGGTTTTGTTTAAAGAAAAACTACTTAATAAAATCTGTAGCAATATTTACGACATTTAGTATATTATGAAATTACATGCTAAGGTACATTTGGTGATATTAATTTTATGTTATATAAGGATTGCTAATTATTTCCATATATAGTTGGTCAGACTTAACAAAATTTAGGACAACAACTAAAACTATATTTATTTGTGGACGGAGGGACTGCACAAAAATTAAACTCCTGATGCATGTTGCACCCGTCGACGCGTGCACCGAAGAAAGATTTGACAGGATCATTTCATGCATCTTTTAGTTTTCACAACCAGCTATTTTATTTAAATTCCATTGAGAAGAAACCCTTTAGTTACCAAGTGAAACACATGCAAGGCACGGGTGCAAATGGTTCCCTGCCACTAACCTGGTCATGCTAGATCTATAAGTAAATGTATTCTCAATGCATAGTGTTCATAACCTAGTCAAGTGAGTTAGGCTTATTTCACATTATAATAAAGAGATTCCGGTATTTATTATCAAGACAGGTGTTTTTTTTTCAATAATTTGTTCTCTAAAATAGAAAATAAACATATAAACTAACTTATGAGTTCAATAAAATGCCCTTTGTCAGAAAAATACCTCGTATCACCTCGTTGCAAATGCACCAATTTAGGACCCATGTATCTATTAAATGAGGAAGGGTCTACGCCACCCTCTTTGGTAGTGCGCTACGAGAACATCATTGATAGGTGTAGTAAGAAGTGAGCAAGAGTCATCGCATTTTACTCGATGGATGCAAAGGGTATGGAAGCTAGTCGAGGCAAACAGAATTCGGGTGAGTAGTTGAAATCCTTAACAGGGATGAGAGTTAGTTCATACCGCGATTGGGACACATGTAAATATACTGTGTGTTTGAAAGTAAAACTGGTATAGGTTCCTGTTAGATAAGAGCCTCAAGAATGTGGGAGTGGAGTTTGGTGGTGAGGGATATGATTATCCTAGTTAAATTACTTGCCAGAAAAATAGTCGTGAATGTTATTAGTCTTATGCCCCACAACTCCACAAGGAGAACTCAACATGAGCATCAAGAGGCAATTCATGGAGGACTCATGTCTAAGGTGGTTGTACATATCCAACGGAGGCCTCATAAAGCACTAGTGAATAGTTGGTTTTTAAAGGATGGCGAAAATATTAAGAGGGACATGGTGACCAAAGTTGACATGTGAGGGGAAGGTAAAAAGTGACTTTACCGATTGAAATGCATACAAATCAACAATCCATATGTCAGAACTTTAATTTATTTTGTTCTCTCTCTCTCTCATCATCGTTGGTATTCGATAAAGAAAATATATTAATATCAAAGTTGTACCTGTTATACCCGACCTCTCATAATTTGGGAGAGAGTTTCACTTCTCCTAGCCTATGCACCAATTGTGAATGCACACATGCTTTTCAGCACGAGTAACATGAGTTTGAAATTTTAGTTACACACCAAGCATGGTCCTCGAGGAAAATGTATGTAGCAAGAAAGCTTGGTCCTCACGAATAAATAGGGATCTAAATTCACGTCCACAAGAATTTGAATCTAGGTGTTGGGTTTATACATTCACTCCCCCGTCAATTGGGTCTTCGCGCTTTGGTTCCCTATTTTTTTGGATTACATGTCTAGCCTATTTCAGCAGGTGCCAAAGTAAAAGAAATTACGTCTAACCTCATAAGTCCTATCCAAAACTAAATCCTTGTGAATATTTTACTACGCAAGATCTGGCCACAACTCTTCTTCATTGAGTAGGTTAAGAAGTCTCTTACAAAATAGGCTTTCAATGCCCAAGTCATGGATTCCTAGAGCGCCCTGAAGAGGCGACATAAGAAACTCCACTTACCCGAGCATTAATTTTTACTTGCAATTGTTGACTTTGCCAACAAACATATAGATCTGAAGTAGGATAGAAAAATTGAGAGTTTTTCAAGGTACATAGAAGGATAAAATGTACATCGACAAACTACTAAGCATTGAATTAATTAGGATTACTATGCATCTAATGAATAGATGCTTTTCTTCCAAATTCATAGACACTACTCTAGATGCTCATCAATTTTTTTTCTCATTCAGATCTCTTTGAATTGGACGATTTTCATAGAAATTTTGGAGTAATCTAATCAATAGCAATTTTTCCTGCAGAAGCCCTTTGGGTCATAAGATTGAGGCCACAAATTCCCATGAAATATATTTCTATGCCCTCCATTGCATAGGAATCTCAATATGAGATTAATTAATCCTAATTTTATTTTTTCCCTTTGGGAATTCCAATGCATTTACAATCTATCTCTCTACTCTCTCTCATCGATCATGTGGAATTCACGTGTTTGATTCATGTGCACCATCCAAAGACACATCTCAGAAAATTCCTCTGTCCACCCAATCCTATTTCAATTCTATTCCTATGTTTTCAAATTTGTACAATCCAAAGAGGCCCTCAAATCTTGGAACTTCTAGCGATGGACCGATATTCAAAATATGGACACGCCAACAATCCTATCTCACAACAGCACAAACCGGTGTACTGCGCTAGCGTGACTCATGCTTTGCCCAAAAAAATATCACTCGTATGAAAAAAATTCATGCCAAAAGCTGATTCATGGCCTAATTAACATCATAATAGTTATGTATTAGAGCATACAAGACTTAGTGTTCCAGGTCACACTAACTCTTGTAGCACTTTACTTATTTTTGAAACATCGAGTATAACGATGCATCTCCACACACGCACGTACGCAAGCATTGTGGAACTTCAAAATTGAAAAAAAAAAATCACCAAATGCGTCTTGCTATGAACCGGAGCGGGAGAGTTACGTCCCAGTGAGAAATATTCCGCACGAAGGAAGTACACACAACGGTTTGACCAAGGTGGGTTGGTGGTACAACAACTATTCCAACCGGGTTCTCTTGTAGATACTACTTTAGTGAACACAAGTTTCCACATATTAATCCTTATAACTGTTCCAATAAAAAATAATTTTTTCGCGAAAACGAGATGCATTGGTAGAAAGAAGTTTTTGTACAATAAAAATAAAATAAAAAACAATTAATTGGAAACGTTTTTCTTGCAACTACATTTAATCATATAAACCATATGTACTGTATATGATTTGACAAGTTGTCAAGACATTGTATATGATTTGATTGGACAGTCCATGCTACACACGTACTCCATATATGATTTGGTTGGGACCGTCTCATTAGAGATAATGACAAAAAACCACCACAATTGAACACGAGATGTCAAAAAACCACCACCTTAGGGTTTTTCGACACATAAATACCACTTTTGAGACCATGGTGTGACGCAGAGCACTAATCTCCCGTAGTTAGTCTTCTAACCATGTTTCTGGCAGGTGGGGCCCACCCGTCAGGTGTACGTGGCAAAAAAAAAGAGCAAGGCGAAGAGAGAGAACGTTTGGTCAACGCACGACACCACCGCGCGTGGTTGGAGCTCGCCCGCAGAGGCGCTGCAGCGTGAGCACGGCCTTCTCGCGCCCGCTGAGGCCGGACTCGGCGAGGCGGACGAGCGGCGGCAGCGCGCCCTCCGCCACGAGCATCCCCTCGCAGCCCCCGACTCCGCGAGCCGGCACACCACCGCCGCGGGCGCCGGCGCCGTGAGCAGCTGCACGAGCGCGCCGACGTTGGCGCGGCCGAGCGCGGAGACGATGCTCCTCTCGTCCCTGTCCTGCGCGCCCAGGAGCCCGTCCACCGCCCGGCACTTCGCGTCCCCGTGCCCGATCTGCAGACGCGCCAGCAGCTCCCGCACGTCCGTCGTCGTCGGCGGCGTCGGGGCGGTCGAGGACGCCTCGGAGAGTACGCCGGTCCGGACGAGCAGCGAGCAGTCGCGGAGGTTGACGTCGATGGCGCTCTGCGTCCGCAGCTTCCCTGCGCCGGGCGGCTGCGATGCCAGCTCGGCCGCCTCGGCGAGCGTGGCGGCCACGGACTGGAGCAGCTCGCGTGGGTGCCTCCCGTGCTGGGGCGGGCGGCCGTGGGCGACGCGCGGCCGTTACTGCGAGTCGATGACGACGAAGTTCCGGCGATGACGACGAAACTCCGGCGAGACGCTTGTACACGTACACGATTATTACTTCCAATCAAACACGCACGTTACTGCAGCCAAGCTAGCCTGATCAGTACATCGATCAATTCAGCTAGTACTCACAAACGCACGCACTAAACAGATTGGATCGCCGTGGTGGCGGACTGACGGAGCAGGCAGTGCGCGAGGTCCGCGGAGGAGGCAGCGCTCGTGTGCGTGTGCGTGTGCGTGTGCGGAGGGACCGGCCTCGCGTGACGCGCCTATGCATCGCGCTGCGGCCGTGGCTGCCACAAGCGATGCCAGCAGCGACATGGCCTAGGCCACGACCGCGCCATGGTCGAGCTCGCGGAGATTGCCCGCGTTCGCGCCTGGCCCGGAGCTCGCCTGCTCCCGCGTCTGGCCAGAGAACGCCCGCGCCATGGTCGCGCTCGCTGAGGTCGCCGGCGACCGCGCCTGGTCGGAGCTCGCCCGCTGGCGACAGTGCTCTGCCGCCCTTCTCCAGCTTGTCCCCAACACGCCGGCCGAGGGTCGCACTGTAGCGCGGACGGCCGGGAGCCGTGCCGGTGGAGACTGGGCGCGTTCCTGGGCGCCTCGGCGCTGCACATGGCGGCGCTCCCGCCGGAGCCCGAGCCGTCGCCGGAGAGAAAGGGGATCGGGCTGCTGCTCCATTGACTTGGTTATTTATTTCTTTTTTTATTATCTAGTTTTTTTCCACGTAGGACTGATAGTGGCCAGCCTAGTCAGAAATCTGTTATTCCATCAAATACGTGCCACGTCGGATCTGACGAGGGACCCCACTTGCCAGAAAACGTGTTAGCAGAGTTAAACAGATAAATTAGTGCTTTGTGTCACAACATAGCCTCAATAGAGGTATTTATGTGTCAAAAAGTCCAAAGGTGGTGGTTTCGCGTCGTCTCGTGTTAAAATGTGGTGGTTTTTTGTCATTTTCTCGTCTCATTATGGTTTTTCATTCGACATGTGCTTAGATCTGCACAGTGACATTGATAAACATGGTGCAAAACAGCCAAAAAGCCATGAACAAATACTAGGAAAATTTTGCGCGGCGACACCGCCGCGCCCGTGTGGTAAAATTAAAATTTGGAAATATCCTTATTTAAAAAGTGTGGAAATGTAAAATTATTGAAATGCAAAGAGAGGTTATGTTCAAAAATTATTTAGATTTCGGAAAATGTTCAAATTGGGAAGTTTTCTAGATTTGATTTCTTTTTACGTTAGTAAAATGATCAGTCTTGAAAGGTGTTCAAAATTTTGAAATATACAGATTTGAAGGACATTTAAATCTTCAAAATATTCAAATTTGATTCTTGATCATATGTTGTAGACAGTCAGTCTTTATTTTTGTGATCATGTTGATATATTTTTCTGTTTGTTAATGCTCAGATTTGAAAAGCAATTGAAATTTAAAAACATTTAAGTTTAGATTTTTGATCGTGTGCCATAGTTAGTTAGCATGTATTTTTTGTGATCATGTGGATATATTTTTCCAGTTGTTCGTTGACAGTGAAATATGGATCTTTGGTGTTATCAGAACCAACTTCGGATTCGTGTTCTATCGATAAAAAACTAAACATCGGAAAAGGAAAAGAGTAATTAACATACGACGCCAGTGCACTGCATTTAATATGGATGATATGACAAATTAATGGTATTGAGATGTATCTTTAAAAAATTATTGTTCGCTACAGTCAGCTTAGGTCTTAAAGCACTGTCGGAGTTGGATTAGAAAGAGTCACTGAATTTAGACCTTTTGTGGTAAACTTCTGTTAAGCTATATAAAGTGTTAACAATAAGAGAAATTTCATATAAAGAAATCAAGAATGAACTTTGATATAAGCAGCTTGCATAAGGTGTGAACAGAAATATTTTAGTGTCCAATAAGGTATTTTTTTTTAACATCTTCCATCTTACAAAATAAATATAGAATGGAAAATGAATTAATTTCCTTTGGAACTTGATTGGATTAAATCGAACATCTCCTAAGCATCAATAAATCTATACATTTACAGTTAGAAGGAAACTGTAATAAAGTTATGAAGCATAAGATCTGAGTAGGTTAACATCGTATAAGTAGCATGTAAGCAAATTATTTTTAGATTACAAAAAAATTATGTTGCACAAAAAGGAATAAATTTTTCTTGAAGTTTTGTAGGGCTTTCATCGAACACCTTCCATCATGAATGAATAATAGTTTGTAGAGGTGCAAAAAATTGTTTGACGAATAGTTAAATGGAATCAAATATTATATGCGTAATTCCCTTGAACTCCTCTATTAGGTTGACTCAATTTAAATGAGCATAAAATGGAAAAGAGTTGTAGTGAGCATAATTTCTTATCCGTCAGAATTCGAAATGTTGAAATTTGTCGGATTTTGTCATTTGGAGTATCTTCAAATATCTAGCGAATTGAACTGACAATTTTTTTCTGTTAATGTTTAATGTATGTTCATAGTAAGTGCAAATGAACATTTATTGATTTGCGTTCTATAATTATAATCAGTTTATTTAGATTACATTTAAATAAGTACCAAATTAAAATGTTCAATTTGAGTTAGTAATTAGAGGTAATGCATTATTTAAGCAAATTATTATTATTATTACTATTTTATACAATATTTGTGCGAAGAGTTTGAAAATTTGTTAAATTTAATTTTTTTTTGGCATGTTATTTGCATTTTCATGAATAACAGATTGAAAGTTATGAGCTTTGCAATTTCCATTATTTTATTATGTTATTAAGTACTATCTGGAAATTATATTGGTTTGTCATTATTATTATTTTTGTTTTTTATACAATTTCTGTGCAAAGGGTGTGTAAATTTGTTAAATTTAAATTTTATTGGTATATTATTTGCATTTTTCATGAATAACAGATTAAAAGTTATGAATTTATTGTCTGAAAATCATCGTGGTAGAGATCGGTGTATTATTATTGTTATTATTATTATTTTTTACACAATTTCTAGGTGAAGAGTTTGAAAATTTATTAAATTTGTTTTTTTTTGACATATTTTTTTACATTTTCATGAATAACAGTTTAAAAGTGCATTTGGATTTGAGAATTGTAGAAATGCAAAGAGAGCGTACATTCGGAAATTGTTTGGATTTTAAAAATTATTCAAGTTGGAAAGTTATGTAGATTCGATTTCTTCTTGCATTTCTTAAATGGTCAGATTTGGAATGTTCAAATTTGGAGTTTGATCATATGCAGTAAATAGACAGCATATATTTTTTGTGGTTATTTTGACATATTTTCCATATTTTGTTGCTGGATATGGGTGAAGGTACTGATATTGTAGCATTTAGTAGTTCATGGAAATTGTTTAAATACCGTAAAATAATATCTATAAAGTGTCTAAAATTTTATAAAGCATGATCTATTTTAAATTTTGCTCTTTGATTCAATTATATTTATTTGGGAACTAATGTTGAAACAACTATGTCTCAATAATTAGAGGGAATGCATTTTTTGAACATATAATAAATTTACCATCATATACTTGGATGAAGTGCATTTGGATCTTATTGAAATATTTACCAAATTGGAATGTGGAAGATATGTTTTTTGTTTGTTATAAATAGCTAGCAATTTTTTTTGACTGTTTGGATATGTTGTTAATATTTTTATGTAAGCATGTTTGGTTTTTTTTACTATAATTAGCTAGTATTTATTTTTCCTGACCATTTGAATATGGTATTCATTTTTTTCCGATGTGTAGATTCAAAGTTATTTTTTAACACTTTTTATTATATGGGTGTTTAAATAGATATGGTTAAAATTTGTTAAACATGCATGGAATTGATATGAATAGACAGATTACACTTCGTTGCAAATTTTAGTATATTAATTATATTTTTCTGATCTAAAATAAGTTAGTTATGAATTTCTAAAGTTTCAAACAAAATATGAATTTCTGGTGTATATGTTCAAAGTTATTTTTTTTAACACTTTTTATTTTATTATATGGATGTTCAAGTAGATACGGTTAAAATTTGCTAGACATGCATGAAATTGATATAAATAGACAGATTACACTTCCCTGCAAATTTTGGCATGTTAATTATATTTTTCTGATGTAAAATAAATTAGTTATGAATTTACAAAGTTTCAAACAAAATTTGAATTTCTGGAAAATATTAAACTGCTGACAACCGGGCCCACTGTCAGGGATTTTATAATTATCGAAATTATTTCGGAAAATAGATAGAGGCTGACAGGTGGGGATCGTGATGATGTCGGCTGCTGACGTCATCAATGGCGGCGGAGGCTGCGCTGACCACGTCGTCGTCGCAGGAGAGCGGGCGGGGCAGCGTACGACAGCGCGTTCGACACGGGAGGACGCGGGCGACTGTAAAGTAGCGGCGCCGCTCCTTTTAGGTCGCCGGAGGAGCTCCGGCGGCGTACAGAAGACGGCGGAGTTGCGGTCTCGATCTCCGCTCGGATGTGGTCTCGATCCGCTTGATTCGGAGCCTCCCAGCTTGTGTCCGTCGGCACGGAGATGCAGGGCAAGACGGCGGAGCTCGTGGCGGTGTTGGATTCGTGTGGGGAAGCGTGCACCGACGGCATCTCGCATCGGCGACGACGGCGACGCCGAGGCAGCGCGAGAGGAAGAAGGAGAGGGGGGCGTGTGCGGGAAGTTTTGCAGCGGGGTCCCTCTGGTTGCGGAAATTCACAGAACAGTCCATATCAGTGGAAAGCTGTAAGTGCGTGCAATTTCCAGATTTGCGAGGATCTTCTTTGTAAAAGAGACACAGTAGCCGGCGCTGCGGACCGTCCGATGCCGATCGGACGGCGCGGAGAGGCGAAGGCACTGCTGAAGTGCATCTATGTAGCAAACGGTGACGTGGGCAGGCTCGGAGGAGCCCTTAAGGGGTTAGCTTTGATATAGTAATAGATACATACGTACGTACCAATTGTCCAGCGACAGGTAGCCGCATCATCAGTATACACAAAAATACCCCCAACATACACCGACATTCGGGACCTACCAGATGATTGGCCGACAAGTCAGAGTCTCCGTGAAAGCGAGCGGCCGTAGCACAGCAAGAAAGAACCCTGGAGTGACTGGAGGCATGATATCCTACTAGGTACTATGGCCGCCATGCCGAGTAGAGATTTTGACTCCCAAGATCTCGTGCTTCCTTCGTTTAAAAAAAATTAAAATTATATTTATGAGTTTAAAAAAAATTCAAAAAAAATCCGAGTGCAGCCAATAGTATATCTCACGAACGTGCCAAATATCAACTTCACATATTTTGTATTTTGAGCTACAGAAAAATAACAAAGTGTGGATCTAAATATGCATATTTTCAAATCTCTAAGTTTGATCAGATTTTATTATTTTTGTGTAGCCCATAATATAAAGTATTTAAAATTGACATTTTCCAAGTCTATGGGATATACCATTGGATAGACCCGTGATTTTTTTTAAGAATTTTTTGAAACTCAGAAATTTGATTTTCATTTTTTTTAAATGGAGAGAGCTCTGGAGATCGGGAGCAAATAACACTTTCCGTGCCGTGCCTGACTGGTATGGTATGGTGTTTGACCAGCTGGTTCGGTGCAGCTAGAAACCAGTTAACCAGAAACGTTTTTTCTTGCAACTGCATATAATCATATATATATCATGTGTATGATTTGACAAGTTGTTAACACATGCATATGATTTGATTGGGACTTTCCAAGTCTATGGGATATACCATTGGATAGACCCGTGATTTTTTTTTAAGAATTTTTTGAAACTCAGAAATTTGATTTTCATTTTTTTTAAATGGAGAGAGCTCTGGAGATCGGGAGCAAATAACACTTTCCGTGCCGTGCCTGACTGGTATGGTATGGTGTTTGACCAGCTGGTTCGGTGCAGCTAGAAACCAGTTAACCAGAAACGTTTTTTCTTGCAACTACATATAATCATATATATATCATGTGTATGATTTGACAAGTTGTTAACACATGCATATGATTTGATTGGGACACTTCATGCTACGCGCGCATGTACATACTGGTTTCATTCGACGGGTGCTTAGGATGACTCCAACGGGGCGACCCATCGAGTCCGCGCGCGTCCGTCCCTGTCCGCGGGAGCCAAAAACACGGCCCAACGGGGCGACGCAAACGGACCGCGGTCCGTTTTTTGGTCCGCCGCGACGCATTCCTGGCCCAAATTTGGGTCACCGATGCGTCGGGCCCGGACGCGAGCGGACCGTTCCTGCATCCTCCCCGTGTCCGCCCTGGCCCCGCGTGTCATCGACCCCAACGGCCACCTACCCGTAATAACTGTGGGCGGTGGAGCTGTATAAATCGCGCCGGCCGGCCAAACCCTAGGGCACAAACCCTAGCACTCCTCCCCAATCGCGCCGGCCGGCCAAACCCTAGCCACGGCGGCCACCATCTCCAAGCTCAGATCCACGCGCCGGAATGGATCCGCCGCCGCCGCAGCATCTGGTGGACGAGGCCGAGCGAGCGCGTATGAGCGCGCGCGGGCGCTATCGCGGCAGCTTCTCGCGCCGGATGGCGACCAGCCCGGCATGGGCCGGCATGATTCCCCAGCCGCCGCGTCCGCGCCTGACGGACGCCCAGAGGAGTGCGGTGGAGGCGGCGTTCGCGGACTGCGCCGACAGCGACGAAGAAGAGTACGCCGCCGGTGTCGCGGGGGATGGCGCGCCGCCGGAGCCTCCCATTGGCGTGGGCGGCCCTGCTCACATCACCGAGGAGGAGGCGGTGAATGCAGCCCACATGCAGCTGAACGCGCAGAGGGCGGCCGCGTTCATGTCCGCCGCGCGCGCCTGTGCCGACGCTGCAGTGGAGGAGGAGATGAAGCAAATGCGCCGCGCCGAAGAGTCCAAGAAGCGCGCGGCGAGGCGCAAACGGCACCGGGAGGCCTTGGCGGCGGCCGAGGCCGCGAAAGGAGCAGGCAGCTCCGCCTGATGTCAGCTCCACCGCGAAAGGAGCCGAGGCCGTGGCCGCCTATGTGCGGTTCATTTTCCACTAATACCGGCGCCCGCTACGTGTTTCGTAGGTACAAAATGATCAAAGAAGATTGAGTCAGCCAGCCCTGGCTGGCCATGGGCGCGATGAAGGAAGAGCCAGCAAGTCCGTTGCAGAACGGGCATGCTGCGTGACGTTCCTCAAGGCCGCAGCCCCTCTTTGATCTTCCCCCTTGCCGGCCGGTGGTCGGTTATTAATTTCCTTCAAGTTTAGGTTTAGGTTTTAGAGTTTAATGTTAGGAGAAGGTCCTAGATTTAACTATGTAATTTCAGTTTCTAAATGTAATCCTAGTATTAAAAAAAAAGTTTAGGAAATAAAAGTGGCAAGCGGACTCAATGCGTCGGCCCCGTTGGGGGCACTGGCCAGAAAGGGGCGGACATGGGCCGGACGCGCGTCCGTTCCCCGACCCAAACGGACAAAACGCGGACCAAACGCGCGTCCGTTTGGGTCGGCCCGTTGGAGTCATCCTTAGATCTGCAGAGTGACATTAACAAACATGGTCCAAAAGCCATGAACAGATCGTTCCTAAATATAAGATGTTTTAGATTTTTTTTTAGAAATGGGGGTGCGGATCTCCGGCCTCTGCGTCAAAATAATGCACATAGCATCTCCGCAATTATTGCATAGTATCAAACATTCATTCAAAGTTATTACAAATCACGGATCACTCAACGTGGATACGTAAATTAACCAGATGAAAATGGTCCTCGCCATCTATTCGCTTATGATGTAGCCACCCACCCCGGCAGAAGATAGCCCGTAGGACCATTATCATTCGAGTACATCCGGTATCCATGAGTCCACGCTGAGCCGCAGGCAGAAGATAGAACCACATGTGGATCCAATAGGTCGCCTTGTTTATAACCTTCAAATAATGAGTAGATTGTGCATTTTTTAAAATGATATCATTGCGGCAATTCCAAATTGCCCATAGAATGGCCACCACGCCAATTCTAATTCGCGCTTTTGATTTCTTGCCTACCCCATTCAACCAGCTACCAAACATACATACACATGTTGTCTAGATACATACACAAATGAGTGAACATACACATGTAATGTGTCTAGATAAAACATATTTATATTTGGGTACCAATTGTCCAGAGACAGTTTTTTTTTGCAAAACACAGTACAACGTAGCCGCTCATATATACGCGAATACACTCACCACTATGAACGCACACGCGCACACCCTACCCCTATGAGCACCTCCGAGAGACTGAGCCGATGGATCAGGTCTTGAGATTGACGAAGTCACCACAGACGCCTCGCTGTCGACGGGAACGTCGCCTCCCACTGAAGAATATTCCGTCTAAAATGAGAAACACCAGCGTCAAACCTGAGATTTGAACTCTGGTGGGCTGAGGGTATAACCACCCTCCTAACCATCTTGCCACAGGGCCGCATGCCCGCATCGTCAGTATTCAGAGAAATACGCCCAACGTGACCGACATTCGGGTCCCACCAGATGGTTTGCCGACAAGTCAGAGTCTGTGTCAAGCGGGCTGCCGTAGCACAGCAAGAAAGCACCCTGGACTAGAGGGGCATGATATCCTACTAGCTACCATGGCCGCCCCGCCTGACTGGTATGGTATGGTGTGTGAGCAGCTGGTTTGGTGCGAGAGAATCTGGACCTCCGCCAAGAGCTCCGGACAAATCTCACTTCAGCAGTCAGCTGCTTTACGGTCTGTGTGTGTGCGCGCGCGCGCGTGCAAGCGCGCGTGTGTGGTAGCAGGTTAGATAGCCAGTAGCCCGTGGCCACTCCGCGCGCGTGTGTGGTAGCAGGTTAGATAGCCAGTAGCCCGTGGCCACTCTCGTCTAAGGTTGGGAAAATGGTGTTTGGCTTTCTATTCCTCCCATGTAGCAGAAATCCAATTTGGTGCCCGGGTGCACATGCACCCGTTTTTTTTGGATTTTTTTTGAAAATTCAAAACATGTCGAAAAATTCCGAAAAAAATCATGCACGTACCTGAGCATGTCACGCACCATCGTGTCAAATTTGGCGACGAATCGACATCGTATGCACCCTGTGCAAAAATGACAAAATTCTGACAGAAAATAGATCCAAAATTTTGAATTTTCAGATCTGAGATTTGTCATTTTTACACAGGGCGAATACGATGTCGATTCGTCGCCAAATTTGACACGGTGGTGCGTGACATGCTCAGGTACGTGCATGATTTTTTTCGGAATTTTTAGACATGTTTTAAATTTTCAAAAAAAAATCCCAAATACCGGGTGCACATGCACCCGGGCACCAAACGGCCTCCTCTCCCATGTAGTCTCTATCTCCATGGCCAAAGCTCACAGGATATACAGACCCTGCAGGATAACAACAGCACGAGAGAGGTATAGAGAGAGGGTCATGACTCATGGCTCATGAGCCATAGCCCATAGGCAGTATGCTGAAGCAGAGAGAAGCTTGAGGCATTCTTTTGCATGCCATTGGATGCGTTGGGGGGTGCTGCTTAGAAAATTGCTATAGGGAGCATTAGGCTAACACTTTGATTAGTACTATAGTACGATACAAAACCTGGAAAGACGCTGATATTGCAGTGTGCTGGTCTAAGCTAGGTAGCTAGCCAGACATGGCATGGCATTTCTCAAAAGCTACATCTCCTTTAGTCTCTCCCCTTGGGAAGTATCCTGGTGTCCTTTGCTCTTTGCTCTTACTCACTTTATGGTAAGAAATACAAGCATGCAGCTCCAGGACAGGACAGGAGAGCAAGCTAGCAACCATGGATGGATGGAGTATTGGAGTGGTTGTGGTGTAGAGAGCAACATCCTTGCTGCCTCCTCTCTATAAATCCAGCCTCGCCTCCTTGCTCCTTCCACCATCCTCCACACCCCGTGCACAGTACACTGTGCTCCAGTCACTCCCCAAATTAACCTAGCTTTCTCTTTCTCTCTCCAGTAGAATTAGTAGTTGCCTCCTTGTCTTTGCTTCATGCGTCTTGTGCATAACCATCAAGATCTAGCTTTGTTTCTCCCACTAGTCACTACCAGTCTTGAGACATATGTAGAGAGAGAGAGAGAGAGAGAGAGAGAGAGAGAGAGAGGAACAATCGCTTTGATATCTTGGTCGTTCTACCTGGAGTTCTGGAATGTTTGGTGAATGGGAAAGAGGTTTGATGACCGATCTAATCAAGATTGTGCTGTGCCTGGCTCCCTGTATGCCACACATGTAGCCCAACCCAAGAATGTGGTTGCCTGCTGTGGGTGGCGTGCAAGGTGCCAAGCATGCGCATCTGTATATGGTCTTTCTCATTCGATTCTCTCTTTTTTCCACATGATTATGCTATGTGTTTTTCATCACATATCTACATCTTTTTGACAACGTACATACATCTCGGTGTTTTTGCAGTTAGAAGTCCGTGGAATGTGTTTACTTAGTTCATCTTCAGATCTTCTCCTCTCAAAGTTAGCATGGTCAGAAGAAACCAGGGAGGTGAATTATGAACTTATGGTGTTCGTTTTGGGAATCAATTTTAGCATGTGTGAACTGTTACTTGGTCTTTGCTTGATTATGATGCGAATGCTTTTGAATGAGACCATGATTAGTTAATGTCCCTGTAAAGATATGCATGGTATATACTTTCTGTCTCCTCCCCTTTCGATTTATTCATCTATCTTATATATGTACACTTCCGCTTCGGTCCGCCACCCCAGAACACTTCGAAGGCTGTGATTGGCCGATACCCCTTCGCCTAAACGTACAATACGTTTAGTGCGAGCCGTATGAGCCGAAGCGGAGCCGTACTTCGGTCCTTCGGCCGACCCGCCTCGAGCCGAGACGCGTCTGAGCCGAGATGCCTCGAGCCGAATCCGAGCCTGGATAGCGAGTTGGAAGTCAGAAAAAATAAAAGAAAAGAAACGGCAAGGGGAATCGAACCCGGGTCTCCTGGGAGCTACGCACACATGCAAAGCCACTGGGCTAGATTTTCCTCTGTGAAGTAATGTGCATCGGACGGAATATAAAATATCTCTATGGATGTTTCTAGACAAAGCCACGTTTGACCCATTTAATCCACCGCGTTCCTCTCCTCCCCCATCGGCGCCACGTACACAGAGCCTTCTTCCCCACGTCGCTGCCTCCTCCTATCCCCCACCAAATCCACCGCCCCGAGCTTATTCCACACTGTCTCATCACCTCCCCCACCAAATCCAGCTCCAAGCACCAGCCGCCGCCGCCCCCATGGCCGGAGGATCCCGCCGCCAGTCCCCACCGCCAATCCACAGCGCCGACCCACGGCGCGCGGTGCACGGCGGCTCCTCCTCCCAGGCCGGAAGCTCCCGCCGCCGGTCCCCTCCGCCGATCCGCAGCGCGGACCCACGGCGCGCCGTACACGGCGGCTCCTCCTCGCGTGGCGGCGGCTCCTCCCGCGTCGACGTCGAGTTCCCAAGTCCTCCGCCGCCGGAGAGGTACCTCGGCGTGCGCCAGCGAGCGTCGGGGTCGTGGGTGGCCGAGATTACAGATCGGGTCACCCACAAGCGCATATGGATTGGCACCTACCATTCGGCGAAGCAGGCGGCCTACGCCTACGACTGCGAGTCTAGGTTTCTCCACGGCGAGACGGCGCGGCTGAACTTCCCTGACGGCCTCCCCGACGACGACAAGCCAGATTTGGGGCCACTCGATCCCCGCGTGGCCACCCCACGCCAAGTGCGCGAGGACCGCGTGGCGAGGGAGCGCCTCGAGGCGGCGCGCCGCGACGAGGACTACATGGAGTCGCTGCGGCGGCAGTACCCGCACCTCGTCGAAGAGCAGCGCGCCAAGCTGGATGCGTTCCAGGTGGAGCGCCGTGGGCCGCCGGGGCGCGTGATGGAGGAGCCGCACGTCAAGCAGGAGTCGCGGGAGCGTTGGGGGCTGTCAGGTGCGAGCTCATCCGGTGCGGGTCCGTCTTCTGCGCCGCCGCTCGTCGACCTCACCGGCGAGGACAGCGATACCTCCTCCTACTTTGGCTCAGTTGACTGGAGGGCGCTTCAGGCCGAGTGCACCGACAGCGAGTAGTATCCGCTAGGTTTTAGTTCGTCTAGTTTGAGTGAGTATCGTGTCAACTTTGTGTCAAGTTTGTACTTGTTTACAAACTTGTTTGAATGAACCTTTAATAAAATGTGTGTTTCAAATGGTTTTAAGAGTTCAAATAAGGGACGTGCAATGAAAAATGGTAGACCCATAGCAAATACAATTAAATTATTTCCACAACATGCAAGGAAAGACAAGAAGATGAAAACCTTTAAATGTAAACAAGGGACATGCAACCCTAAAAAATGAGACACACAATATGCAAGACTATATAGACATCTAGACTTAAGTTGTAACCCTAAAAATGGTAGACCCATAGCATGTAGTCCACTGCATGAAATGACAGTACCATGCAGAAATAACCACCTGGACCGAGAAAATGTCCCAAGAGTGTTAGATAACCATCTAGACTAAGAAAATGTAACCTTACACCTCTGTGCAACAACATACCACCCTAAAGATGACTAGTTAATAAAATACAATCTTACACATTAGTGCAACAACATGCAACCCTAAAGATTTTGCTGGTTTCACAACATGCAATATGGAGAGAGGGTTGCATGTGGATCCAGTGAGGCACTATAAATTGTAGAAAATTCAAACAATTGTAAAACCTTCACATTCTATCTATATTTGTCTAGGAGATCATGTGTGCACATTTTGAAATGATTTGGAGGAGGTCGAAAAAATCAACTATTTAGAAAAACTGGTTCAAGTGAGACCAGACGGCCTTTCCCTAAAAAGTTGATTTTTTCGACCATCTCCAAATCACTCGAAATTTGTTGTACATTGTGTCTAACATGTAAGAAACAGATATATGAAACAAAAATCTGAAAATTTTAAGTTTACACCGCCCCTTTAAGGTAAATTCCGAGGTATTAAACTCAGTTTCAGCGAGGCACTATAAATTATAGAAAATTCAAACAATTGTAAAACCTTCACATTCTATCTATATTTGTCTAGGAGATCATGTGTGCACATTTTGAAATGATTTGGAGGAGGTCGAAAAAATCAACTGTTTAGAAAAACTGGTTCAAGTGAGACCAGACGGCCTTTCCCTAAAAAGTTGATTTTCTTTCGACCATCTCCAAATCACTCGAAATTTGTTGTACATTGTGTCTAACATGTAAGAAACAGATATATGAAAAAAAATCTGAAAATTATAAGTTTACACCGCCCCTTTAAGGTAAATTCCGAGGTATTAAACTCAGTTTCAGCGAGGCACTATAAATTGTAGAAAATTCAAACAATTGTAAAACCTTCACATTCTATCTATATTTGTCTAGGAGATCATGTGTGCACATTTTGAAATGATTTGGAGGAGGTCGAAAAAATCAACTTGTTAGAAAAACTGGTTCAAGTGGAAAGACCAGACGGCCTATCCCTAAAAAGTTGATTTTTTCGACCATCTCCAAATCACTCGAAATTTGTTGTACATTGTGTCTAACATGTAAGAAACAGATATATGAAACAAAAATCTGAAAATTTTAAGTTTACACCGCCCCTTTAAGGTAAATTCCGAGGTATTAAACTCAGTTTCAGCGAGGCACTATAAATTGTAGAAAATTCAAACAATTGTAAAACCTTCACATTCTATCTATATTTGTCTAGGAGATCATGTGTGCACATTTTGAAATGATTTGGAGGAGGTCGAAAAAATCAACTTTTTAGAAAAACTGGACGGCCTTTCTTACATTGTGGTTAACATGTAAGAAACAAAACTACCAAAGAATAAAATGAAAAATAACCATTCACATAAGAGCAATGTCGAAAAGAAAAACATAAGAAAGGCAGAAACATTAAAAAAAAAGCCCACCCTAAAAAGTTGATTTTTTCGACCATCTCCAAATCACTCGAAATTTGTTGTACATTGTGGTTAACATGTAAGAAACAAAACTACCAAAGAAAAAAAAAAGAAAAATAACCATTCACATAAGAGCAATGTCGAAAAGAAAAACATAAGAAAGGCAGAAACATTAAAAAAAAGCCCACCCGGATCTACAAGGGCCAGGGGTCCACGGTCCAACCAGATCGAACCCGGTTCGGAGCACACGGGCAATCAGGTCGAACCGTTACTGCCCAGCCCAGGAGACCAGGCCCACAGGCAGTGAGAGAGTAGTGCAAGTGATTTGAGAGGAGCTCGGTGCATGTCTCACAGCCAGCTATTTAAGCTGGTGCCGGCGCCCTTCATCTAGCGAGGTGGGACTAATTCCCTACGCCTCCGCTGCGCGCCTCGCCCGCATGCGGCAATGGGCTTCTCCATGGCCCAAAGCCTGGCGCCGGAGGCTGCCGAGCGAGCATGTAGCTGGGCCGGACCATTGTTGGGCCGAGGAGTGCTGTGGAGCTGGACGCTGTGCACGCCTCCTGGGCCGGCTTATATGTCTAAATAGGTTTCAAAATAGCAACCCACTGAATTAAATGAAAGTACAGAGGATGTTCTTAGAAAACATGTTAACAAAATTTGAGATCATTTTGAGGATATAAAAAAATCATCTTTTTAGAAATACTGATTTACCCGGCGATAAAATAAAACACTCAAAAAATATAATATATTGGATTTAAAAATATAAACCATATAACATGGTGCAATTACACATCACGAGAATAACTAAAAATCAAGAAGCAACACAGTTGGTTTGTTCCATTCACATGCAATTAAAAAACCACTACCATTCATGTAAATAGAAAACCGACCGCCCAGAGCCAACGGGCTGAGATCATTTTGAGGATATAAAAAAATCATCTTTTTAGAAATACTGATTTACCCTGAGATAAAATAAAACACTCAAAAAAATATAATATATTGGATTTAAAAATATAAACCATATAACATAGTGCAATTACACATCACGCGAATAACTAAAATTCAAGAAGCAACTCGGCTGGTTTGTTCCATTCACATGCAATTAAAAAACCACTACCATTCATGTAAATAGAAAACCGACCGCCCAGAGCCAACGGGCTGAATCTAGCCCGTTAGTAGCCCATCCGTAGCATTTTAATCTGTAAAAAAACAGCAGCCCATCCGTTGACGGCTAGGGTTTTCTCCTTGATCCAATCTTTCCATAAATTCACCGTACGTGAGCCGTGCCGGTTATTAATCCACTTCCTCCACGTCTCAAAACCGCCTATCTTTCTCCTCTTCTTCTAGATCGATCCTCCTTGGCAGAGTAGATGAATAATTCACGTAGGGAATACCTGTATTCTTCGATCCGGCGTACTACTCGTTCCTCCATTCACCGTCGTCGCAACACCTTGTTCAACCAAGCTGGTGGCAGCCGTCTGCCCGCCGTACCGTCGGGTAGAGGTGGTGGCCTTGCTGGCTCTACCTCTCGTGACGGATCGAGGGGTCGTGGCGGTACTCATGGGCTCCTTCAGTCCTCCGACCCCATGAATGACGCAGCGGCATCTACTCCTCGCCGGGTGATCGGGGACTGCTGCACCTGCCGGCCGGCTTGGCTTCGCTCGCGGCTTCGGGGCGAAGATCTCTCATGGGCTCCATGGGGGTTCCGCTGGGGGACCCTTCCTGGTGGTGGCCGTGGGCTGGTTCGTACGACTTCGTCCTTTCAACCTGCAGAAACTCTTCGTAGGGTTGAGCGCTTCAATGAGCTACACAATCAGTTCATTGGGCGCTGGGTCAGGGACGGAATGATGGGACGCCGATGCCCCCTCGCTTGGTTTCTGGCTGGAATTAGGAGGGATGGAGCGCAAGAAGAGTATGTGATTACACTTTTGGAGGATGATGAAGATTCCGAGTCGTCGTTTTCTGAATAGACAGAGCCTCACCAGTCTTCGAAATAAAATGTTAGGATCGTAATGGGATTTCTCAGTTGTTTTTTATGTATTTTGTTATGAACATCTTCAATGAGATCATCTTTTATTTATCATTTTACATTATATCATACTGCCTCCGTTCCTATATCCAGGCCCACATCCCCACGTACCATGTCAAGAGCTAAACAACCGTACGTACCTTAGATTTAGGAATAGGATATCGGGGAGAGTTAAAGAAAAGAGAAAATTATGGGATTTGTTATGATATAATCCCATTGGGAGAGAGAGAAGATTCCGTTTCCTATTTTCTCTCTGGTCCAACGTATTCTCTAAGAGAAAGTCACGTTTTTTTCTCCTCCAAATCCCGTGCGCTAATTTCCGTGCCAAAAATGAAACAAAAAGGAAAAATATTTAAGAAATGTATTAGAAAGGAGAAAAAAAGGAAATAAGTGATCAGGGAACGGTTGTTCTGTTGGGCCGGCCCAACAGCGCACCGTCCTGATCCGTCTTCAAATTAACCGTTGCGGCTATGTGTTGCGCGCCGCTGCAGGCAGTAGGCCATTAGCGCTCGCCCGGCCCATAGTTTTGCATTGTTGCTTTGCATTTTAGCTTTATTTCTATAATTTTTTTACTTTTTTGATAAAAATGCTGGGAATATTGTCACACATTGGCGGATCCAGCGTCCCGGCAGCCTGGGCGCTTGCCCGGGCTTCCGGCCGGCTGGCAAGTCTATTTTCATGAAAATTTGGCAAAAAAGTTAGCATTCTAAGCCTTTACTTTAGAGTTTGACCAGGCTTTGAAATATTTCTGGGTCCGCCACTGTTGTCACACTGATAATTGTGTGAATCACTCCACACCTACATACATGCAACGCACAGAATGATATGTTTATTGTTTTAGAATTATATTTAGAAACTTAATAATGATTACTCTTCTCCTCAAACAAATTACTTGCTTCACTTGTTTCTATTATTTAATTCATAAATATTGCTACGAGTTGCATAGTTGATGGAAATATTTATACTTTCTAAAAAAATGTTGTTCCATGAATTGTTACTTGCATGGCTCATAAATATTTTTCAAAGTCGAGTGTGAGAGTTTGGGGTTTGCATGTGAGGGCAGAGGAAGAGGAATTTTTCTGGTCCACGTAACAAAACTAATCTGCTCATCAATCCATAAAAAAGGCCACCAATCATGCAAGCACTTTTCTTGGTAAACACATGTGGAACCATGGGAACACATTCAGTTTATCTCTAGCATTTTATATTTCATATGATTCTATTTCTTGTATCATGCAAGCACTTTTATTGGTACAACGGCATAACGCAATATACAGCGTACTGCGGCCTTTTACTTGTCAAATTCATTTTGTTTTTTGATCTGTTAGAAAATTGATTACTAGAACAAACGGAAAAACATGTTTCCACCAACATGCAACAGTCCTATCTGGCCAGCTAGGTCTACTATACCCTACCACACCTGGGACATGTGGATCCACATGCAACACTACTATGCCGGTAGGTCTACGTCTATCGGCTTTGGGAAAAGTGGACCCACATGGAGTCAGGTCTAGCCTTGATAGGAGAGTGTATGTGGATCCAGATTTGTAAAAGTTGATAGAGATAGGTCTTAGATATCTAGGGGTGGTGCATATCGGTCCAAAAGCCTAAAAGTTTACCCACATGCTAGGAGTGGTGCATTTGGGTCCATATGTCCCAAAGGTGTTAGATGTGTACCTAGATGGATAGGAGTGTAGAATGTGGGTCCACATGTATCAAAGGGTCTAGGGGCAGACCCACATGTATCAAAGGATCCACATGTACCACTCTCAGCCATCTAAGTCTACCCCTACCACCTTTATGGCATGTGGACCCACATGCAACACTTAGATATAATGTGAAGGTTTTAGATATAATGTACACGTGATCATTTCAAATTTTGTACACGTGATCTCCTAAACAAACTTAGATATAATGTGAAGGTTTTAGAATTGTTTGAATTTCCTAATAGTTATAGAGCCTTAGTGAAACCGAGGTTAAAACCTCGGAGTCTACCTTAAAGGTCCACGTGCCCCCATCACAGATGTACAACAAGATGGCTAGGAGTGTGGCATATGGATCCACATGTCCCAAATGTTGTAGGGGTACTACTAGATGGCTGGAAGTGTCGTACGTGGGTCCAGAAGTAATGCTGCATGATGGATAGATTGCCCATAAGTACTGATGCATTTTGGGTTCACGTGCCCTAAAGGTGCTAGGGGAAGACAAAGTTGTCAAGGGTCCACATGCAACCAAGGTAGGCAGGGGTAAACCTAGCAGGCTAGGATAGTTGCATGTGGGTCCACGTGCCCCCATCACAGGAGATGTACTACAAGATGGCTAGGAGTGTGGCATATGGATCCACATGTCCCAAATGTTGTAGGGGTACTACTAGATGGCTGGAAGTGTCGTACGTGGGTCCAGAAGTAATGCTTCATGATGGATAGATGCCCATAAGTACTGATGCATTTGGGTTCACGTGCCCTAAAGGTGCTAGGGGAAGACAAAGTTGTCAAGGGTCCACATGCAACCAAGGTAGGCAGGGGTAAACCTAGCAGGCTAGGATAGTTGCATGTGGGTCCACGTGCCCCCATCACAGGAGATGTACAACTAGATGGCTAGGAGTGTGGCATATGGATCCACATGTCCCAAAGGTTGTACGGGTACAACTAGATGGCTAGAAGTGTCGTACGTGGGTCCAGAAGTAATGCTCCATGATGGATAGATGCCCATAAGTACTGATGCATTTGGGTTCACGTGCCCTAAAGGTGCTAGGGGAAGACAAAGTTGTCAAGGGTCCACATGCAACCAAGGTAGGCAGGGGTAAACCTAGCAGGCTAGGATAGTTGCATGTGGGTCCACGTGCCCCCCATCACAGGAGATGTACAACTTAGCAGGCTAGGAACGGGTTGTTCTTTGGGCCGATGAGAAAGGAAAACGGGCTTGGCCCAAGACCCACCCGCACGTTCTGGCAGCCTCGCGGACCGAAAAGGGATATCGGGCCGACCCAACAAGCACGGCGGTCTTTGCTAGTTTCGACTAAAAAGAAATAAAATCCCACGAGGCCACGACTGCCTTATCTCCACACGGTTACGTAGATCACGCGAGTTTCCTCCTACACCACGCCCCCCGAGAAGTGCATCGCCTCCTTGTCACCAGCCGATCTGAACGCCGCCAATCTACACCCGCCGCCACTCCCTGCCGTTCACGTCGGGGGGCACACGCGACTGCCTGCCGTGTTCACGTACGTCGGGCCGGGGCCCGGCAAACGCGTTCTTGAAGACCAGCCTCGTCACCAAGCCGGAGCTAGCTCACGACGAGGTACACCCTTCCAACGCCGAAACCATCTTAGCATGCATCGTCGATGCACACGTAGGGTCATGTTTATTTATAGTGCTCAGCCAAGTTGCCATCATGTCAGATGGAGTTGAACGCCCTAGGGTTTAGGCTCGGCTAAGTGTCTAGGGATGGACTGTGTCAATTTATGTGCCAGCGTGTTGTATCCTCCTTCGTTTTGTGCTAATTCAAACTGTTATTATTTTGTACAGCATGAATATTACTGGAGAGATTAGTTGCAATGTTGAAAAGTGGTGTGATTTTGTTGACACTTTCACACCCCAGCAGAAGTCTGTGTTTTTCTTTACGAAGTTACAAAGCATGCTCGATATTCCTCGTATCAGTATGCGGCAGGTTTTGTTGCATTTTATGATGGAAAACTACGATGTTGATAGTGGAAAGTTTGTCTTGCCCGAGACTTTTCATGAATTGACAGCAGGTACTGCAGAAGTCAGTGTTATATTTGGGCTAGATGACTTCGGAGATGATATCTCGGATTTTATTAGAAAGAACGGCTTAGAAGCACAGATGCGCATACCGCCTCACTTTCTGAATGAGAGTACCGGGGAAATAGAGATTGATCACTTGATTGCAAGTATTAAGAAACATAAGCCTGACGACGACGAATTTATCCAGAAGTCGGTCTTAATCCTTCTTGGTACTGTGCTTGCTCCACATTCAAGAAAGTTTGTCCCAAAGCATTTCTATTGTTTAGTGGAAAATGCTGATCGGATACCCACATTCAACTGGAATGCTTTCATACTGGGGGTCTTAATGAAAAGCATTAGAAAGTGGAAAAAAGAAAACAATTCAAAGTGGCCAAAAGGAAACTTGGCTTTTCTACAGGTACATCGCAATTATTTTCCATTTAATTTATCGTTGCTCCTGTACTGGGTACATCGGATAACTTTATTTTTGTTATTTATGTAGTACCTGTACTGGGTGAAGGTGTGTCCATTGGATGGTCCATCTCATATGTTGGATACTAAGCCGCTTATGAAAAATTGGACTGAGGAAGCGGCCCTGGAAAGAGATAAGCATGACAATTTAAAGGGTCGTGGCAAGGGAATGGTAATTCTTTGACGATACTTTCTTTTACCAAAAATATAAACTTGTGTACAATATGTAAATGTTATCTTATTTAACTTTCAGGTTATAGACAATATTTCCGATGCACCAAGAATGAGGGAGACGAAATCGTCACCAGAAAAAATGAAGAGCATGGCATCTAGCGCTGCCGCTGCGAAAAAGGTTAAGGCTAAAGCTACGCCCAAATCAAATGCTTCCCCGAGCAAGGAGGTAACATTGGAGCTTATTATGGACACACTTAATAACTTGAGAGCCGAGGTCCGCCGCATTCCGGACATGTGTGCAAAGGTAACAAACGCGGTTGTCAATATTATTTTCGTCACATTCTTTTATGCACATGACATGATTCCACTATATTTACCTTGCAGAAAGTTATCAAAATGCTGAATAAAGAAGGTGTCATTTACAAGCCAAAAAATAAAAAGGAGTCTAGAAGCAATCAAGCAGATGAAATTGCCGAGCCTGATAAGAAGCATCCTCCCAAATATGCTTGGGAAGTAAGCGTTAGTGACACCGAAAGCGATGGACGTAATAAATGTTTCGAAAGGAGTTACAGCAATAACGTCGCAGACAGTACCACACCTTCCCGCAATGATCACTGTGTCTCAACTGAAAACAAGATACAGCCAGGTATTACCCCATTACAGCCCATCGACATTTTTTATGATGGTCCATTTAAAAGATCTTCATTTACAGACCCAGTTGAAGAACCACCTGTGAACTCAGATATGGAAGCTACAAGTGAAGATAAAAAACCATCCTTTATCACACCTGCACGCAATGATCACTGTGACTCACCTGAATACGTGCAGCACACCATGAATACCCCATTAGAGACCATCGAAATTTTTGATGATGGTCCATCAAGACCAAAATCTCCATCTATAGATATGCGTGATCTACCTGCTGTGACACCAGTAAAGGAAGAAGCTGTAAGTGAAGATGAAAAACCAGCTGATAGTTTTGATAGCTTGGATACTATGTGCCGCAAAGCTATTGAGAAAGGAAAAGAAGAGCGGGAGGAAAACGGTAGAGGGAAGCGGAAGCGACAACTGCCAGCTAGATACAGATCCCCTTTGGTTGGTCCCAAGAACAAGCTACGCCGAACGAACCCCAGGAATAGCAAGAAAAGTAAGTTGCGAATATATATTATTCATGCATTACATTGTTCCAGCTGTCGCATATAATTATTGACTGCAATGAGCTTGATATGTTCACTTTACAGAACTCTTCGATGAAACAGATGTACTCAATGATATAGAAGCCATGGGGGAGTTGCACGTAGATGCAGCAGTTGCTTTCATTAAAACACTATCAAAGAACTCCAAATATGTTAACAAAGTTATTTTCAAGACTGTTGACGAGGAGAAGATGACTGCGGACCAGATTAAACTTATCATTGACCATGAATGTCTAAATACTGCCGTAAATATACAAATCCCTCTTTTTCATTGAAGTTGTCGTACAAGAGATTGCATATGCATGTCGTTACTTACACTTATTTATTGTTTACAGGTCATGGATGGTTACGTGGCACATATGCGTACCCGCATAGGTTCTGATCGGATCCTGACTAACAGTACAAGAACTCAATTCCTATGTGGGAGGCGAAACACGAGAGCGAAGAAGAGTCGTGCAGCCATGGACAGAGTTGAGGAGTATTTCAAAACTGATAAGGTAATTATTGTCCATATTCTAAAGTTTCTTAGATAAATAATCCATTATAACTTTTCGATCTTTTTTGTCACGTAGGTGTACTTCCCTCTCAACGTATGTGGCAATCACTGGAATACTGTTGTGATGCATATACCAAAAAAAGAGTTTCAGGTTCTAGATTCTTTCTACAGCCTAGCGATGACCAGTACTTATGTGAAAAAACTGGTATAGTCTTTTCTCATAACTTTTTGTGAAACCTCTTTTTACTTCCTAACTTGATCCATAAGTTTCTACATTTCAGATATCGGAAATTGCAAAAGATATTAGTTCGGCAAATTTAACCAGGAATACAAACTATCCAGATGTTTCTAAATGGCGCATAAAAGAGTATAAAACGCCTAAACAAACTGATTTGTAAGTATCCTCATTATTTATATGCTGCATCATACTTTTTACGCTCTTTTTTTGATAATTCGTATGTTGTTCGACTTGAACCTCTTGTACCAGTACCTCATGTGGATTATTCGTACTGAGGTGCATGGAGAGCTGGGATGGAGAACGTTTTACAGATGAAGTTTCTCAGGTTGATACAGTTTATATACGTGTAGTTAAAATTAATTAATGCCATAAAAAATTAATTATTAATATCTCTAAATTTGTTTGGCAGCAAGAAATTAACGACTCGAGAGGACATATGCTCTCTGAAACGCTTTTTTCGGCTGCAAACACGTGCGAGAAGACAAAGAGATTTATTATTGGGATGATCCAGAAGGCACCTTAGCTCCTGCGTCATTGGGATTGTCGTCCGTGAATTTTTTTCCGATGTGATTTAGTCTCTTTTAGTTGCACGGACATGTTATTCAAATCAAAATCTGAAACTGATTGTTCAGTACCATACATTCTTTTTTGTCTGTGTGTTACCAATATCATGTTTTGTGAACTCTGTGTGCGGCGCTATCCAATGGGGTAGACGGCGTGGTGTTATGGATCAGGGTTTAGCTGTAGCTTCGTGCTTGAGTGCGTCAGAATCTACTTAAAACTTGCATTGGGTATGTAGGTGCGGCGATAGGTAGAGACGTGGACTAATGGCACATGGAGACAAGGGCACGAAAATTATAAACGTTCACCGATGGGATAAATTCCAATGCTTTTTTAATTATTAAATTCCAATACTTTTTTAGAGGTATTTTCGTGATAGGTGTAGGCTGGTCTAGACGGCTAGGGTTTCGCTTGTGGGCCGTCGCACCGGGCTGGCTACGCATAAAGTATCAGTTCGGTTCCTTGCTAGCAGGAGTAGGAGGCAAGAATATTTTTAAACTCAAGAGTACATATGCATTACTATCCGACGGATGAACTTGTTCTACTTTTGTTCCCTATGGACTATGGACTATGGACATTATGAATTATCTTCACTGCTAGCTAGAACATACTTGTTACACATGTGAAGAAAAAACATGCATACATTCTTTGTCTGTTCGATACAACGGCTTTAACTCATTCTTATAGTGATTTTGCCACACGAAAAACCTGAAGTCATTTGTATTGCACATAAAAGGATGCACTAAGGTACAAAACTGGAGACAATTATTTCGAACTATGCAGCAATCAAGTGGTATATCGGGTGTACTATTACAAATCACATAAACAAAGCTCAAATGTCAGCAACAGATCTGAGGCACCTACGCTGCGGCGTGCTGCTTCCCCACGTCTGTTTCTGCTCACCATCATTGGCGACGGCTCTCGGCGCCCTCGTGTGGTGCATTCGAATCCCTGCGGTGCGCACCTCGCTGTTCCTGCTGCTGCCTAGCGCACCCTGCTCCAGCAAGCTGATCAGAGGGGGAGCATCAGAACATGGCAGGGGATGAATTCGGCCAGCAAATCCCGTCATCGTGCTTCGAGTGGATCGCTTCCATGCTCAGAACAACGAGGTCTAGCTCCAACTCATCTGCGACCTCTCCGATGATAGCCGTCGGCTTCTTTCCTTCTCCAAGGCGCTCCATCAGCCCAAACTCTCTGAATCCACCTGCACATAAGCACCGATATGTCAGCACGGCGACGACCTGCAAATAGCACCACTTGAAAACCAAACAGACCTGTCTTATGCCTTCTGAGATATAATGCACGCCCACTTCACTTCTTAAGCCATATTCCTGCATACAAGGACAAAAACAAGCAATTAGAAAACACACGGGATATAATCAATCAGCCGAACTAACAAAGAACTATTTTATTCGCTTACTGTGGATTATCTGAGCATGTGGCCTTGTTATGTCCTGGTTTTTTGCATATGCCACACAGGCGTATGGTTACACCCTCATCATATGCCAAAGGTCTTCCATTTTTTGTCGTCGGATGATTCTCATTTGTTGCACCTTGTTTCCCTTTCTTACGCCCGCCCTTCGTGGAAACTTTTAGTGGATCGCCAATTGGAACTGCAGGTATTTTAAACGGCAGCGAGTCCTCTTTCCTAGCACTGCTGCTCCCATCCTCCGTAACCTTGGGCACATTCTTGTATGATATTACATCTAGCAGAGCATCTCTCAACTTTTTCATCAGAAATGGGTCTTTGCATGCAACATGGGCTGCTTCTGCCTGTAATTGGCTCAGATCACCGTATGCTGCACGCTCCTCTGCACTTCCCCAACCCCAGCCGAACAGATCACTTGTGCGCTTGGATGGCAAGCCACTTCTTGCTTCCTTAGATAACCGTTTAAGAACACAACAGCTAGGTATCTTCGATAATTTCAGGTGCTTCAGTACATGGAGAATATGCTTACAAGGGAGCCCCTTTCGAAGCATTCTCCGGCAGCTGCACCTTATAGTTTCATTCAAGTCTGCGGGGATATACTCCACAATAAACAAGTGCTCGCGGTTATTCTTCCATGACACCATAAACTTTGTACATCCATGATTCTCCACTATTTTCTCAAAAATTTCGAGGTCGTCGATCTGTTTAATTTCTCTTTGTAAAATATAGAAGTTCACATAAGTGAACACATCTGCACATGCCTCCTCAATATCCTTTGATTCGGTAATTGCCACTGGTGTACTATGTTTAGAAATAGTGTTGTCGTGCGCCTCTGTTTCACGGAGGCGAAGAGTACAGTTCTCAAAGTGCAAAACCAAATCGACAAGTGTCATACCGAAGTTAAGGTGAAGATGAAGACATGAATTCAGACTTTCACTCCTCTGGTTGCTTCTCATGCCAAGGAAAAAACCATCTGAAAGATAAGAGGCGGCCCAGTAACGCTTCATCTTATACATCCTCCTCAGCCACGATCTGGTCCGGGTTGTTCGCCATTTTTCACAATAAGCGTCCCATTTCTGCTCCCAAACGGCATGTGATGTCGAGTGGTATATAAGTGACCTGAACTCCTTCAAAGATTTATAATTCAAGTGGCTTTGCATATTTTTTTCAATGTGCCATGAACATAAACGGTGTCTCACGTCTGGAAGAACCTTCCGAATAGCCTTCAACATCGCAGCGTCTCCATCCGTGATTATCGATTTCGGCTTCTTCTGACACATTGCTTTCAAAAATGTCTCCAGCAGCCACACATATGTTGCTTCTTTCTCGTCTGATACAACAGCACACCCAAAAACCGTTGTCTTCCGGTGATTATTTACACCGACGAATGGAATGAATGGCATTGCATAGCGATTCATCTTGTACGTGCTGTCAAAAACCACTATATCACCAAAATTTTGGTAGTCCTGGCGTGATTGAGAATCACACCAGAACATGCTCGTCAGACGTCCTTCTTCATCCGTTTGATACTCAAAGAAGAACTCGGGATCCCTCTCCTTTCTGCCTTCCATAATGCCAACCGCCGTGGCAGCATCTCCATTATGTAGGAGCCTCTTCTTCTCCATGCAGCACATGTTATATATATCCTTCCTGGTAAAGCCTACCATGTCAAACCCTCCATATCTGCTGATAAAATTTTGCATGATCATGTGCTTTCTAATCCCGGCCGCTCCCAGTGCTATTATCTCTGCCTTCTGAAAATCCTTAATCTTTCTATGTGACCAGAGAAATGGGACTTCATCAAATCGAGCAAGGACATGATTGTGATCGTCCACAAGCTTTGAAACATACCAAACCTTGCGGGATATGTCAAACTTCACCGTGAGCTCCGCCATGCAGTTGCATCGAGTCTCAGGTCTTAGCCTACGGGTGCGGCCCTCCATGGTACACCTCTCTTTCTGTCGTTTCCCCTCCCTTGAGCAGACAAACTTTCGCAACCGCTTTTCTCTTCCAATACCTTTTCCTCTCCTAAGCCGCTCCTTTCTTATGCTGAAGCCATGCTGTTTCGCGTAGCTGTTATAGAAATCGTACGCCTCATTGTCGGAGGCAAAGGTCTTTGCCATTATGTTCCAATAGTTATCTAGTGCTCTTTGCTGATCTTCAACAGTCTCTATGTCTATGAAGGGTTCCTTGTGATCGCCGTGGTCATGGTTCCCATTACTATCACCACCAACCACCTGCACACATAAAAAGACACTTATAAATTGGAGCTCCTAACGCAGTTGACGATCATACGCAATAATAAGCATACCTGACTGATGTTATCAGCGCACGATTCGTCCGCCTCTCCCTCTGAATCGTTGTGCGCATTTTCATTTTCAGCATAGACATCAACCTACACAATTAAAAACAGAACAATTGTAAGTTCCTATGTTGTCAATTGCAATAAAGAAAAATCAAAATAGACACGACTCACGTTATCATCATCAGCTTCATTACCACCAACATGGTAGTCCTCCTCTGGAGGAAAAATTGAGAACGATGAATAAGGGTTGCTAGGTTCATTAGCTTCATCGTCATTACCCCCTGGATGGTTGTCATCTGGAGGAACAATTGTGTAGCCTGTCCAATATGAATCGGCGACGTCATCATTCTCCTCCACACTTATATGGTCGTCCTCGTACGACCAAGATTCAGCGTCGCCATTAGAGTCGTCATTGGGGTTCTCATTTGTATCATCAATGGTATATGAGCTGAAGTCATCCATCCCTTCAATATTCATGTAGACAGTAAATTAAATTACAAATTATTCATTTTGAAATAAACTGCTACAAAATGATCCAGGGCAATAAATCATTTCCTGTAAGAAGTATATATGCAAATTCAAAACACATGAACAGACTATTTTCTTCCATAATTTGCACAATAAATACGAGAATTTGAGTATAGAATGAACTAAATAATCCACTTGACACTTAAATGTTTTGGGACAATCATCGGGAAGGGATCAATAACATCTTTAGCAAACTCTTAAACCAAGTGCATTTTCATGACTACCCACTAACCTTAACAAACAGAGTGGAAGAAAAATACTACCGATGCAGGGTTTAGCCAACATGAAATAAATTATGGTTTTAGGTTGCCATTGATTAAGTCAACTAAATACAGTGGGCACCTATTTTTTTTCAACTAGAACAATTGCTTAAAGGTGGTCACTTCTCGCAGAAACGACTTTCTTCTCAGCTTCCTTTGAGCACAGTATAGCCACGGCACAGTATTGGTTAGATACACTGGTATAACCAAGCAAGAAAATCTAACATTCACTAGACACCCCAGAGGGACTAACTAGTGCTGGCACAACTATTAAGTGAAATTGCTCGTAACAATATAGATCAGAAGCACTCACTGCCGTGACGAGAAGCGAAAGAACTTCGATGTAGATGTGGTCGTCCCCGTCGTGTACACGTACAGATAACGGAGTTTGCCGGAGAAGAGGTCGACAATGACTCGGAGATCGAGCGGTCGCGCGACACAACTGACCACCGCGAGCGCCGCCCACGTTGAAGATTCACTGGCGGAGGCGAGACGAGAATCGTGCCGCGGTCGTCGTGAGACGAACTCGACGATGCCCGTTACCAACCGACGTAGCGGGAATCGGGCGAGGAAGCGGGGATCGGGCGAGCGCGATCGGGATGCAGCCGCCGATGGTGCGGCGGCCTCCTGCGTCTACGAGGGCGCGTCGATCGGGCAGCGGGATCGGGATGCAGCCGCCGATGGTGCGGTGGCCTCCTGCGTCTACGAGGGCGCGTCGATCGGGCAGCGGGATCGGGATGCAGCCGCCGATGGTGCGGCGGCCTCCTGCGTCTACCTCGAGGGCGCGTAGATCGGGCAGCGGGATCGGGATGCAGCCGCTGATGGTGCGGCGGCCTCCTACTTTCTAGGAGGGCGCGTCGATCTGGAAGTTCGAATGGACGTGGGGCCGTGTCAAAAGGAAACCCTACGGGAACGTGGTGTCGTGTGTCAGACGGAAACCCTGTGGGACGACAACCGTATGGCAACGATCGGGACGATCTCAATCACGAAACTGTCGTCCACGGGATATGCCTGCTCTCGATCGATCGATCTCTTCCGGGAGCGGACGCGAGCTGATCACGCATGGCCAGCACGGCGAGCACGCTATCGATCGATCGATCCGTTTCACGACCGCCCGGAGAGCACGGCGCTGCTGGACAAGGAGCTCGACGCGCTGGTCACCGAAGGTTTGGCTGCCCAGCTTCTGATGGACATGCTCATGCTTGTCAACACGAGAGGTCGTCAACGTTCTGAGAAGGACTGGAGTGAGCTCTTCAACGGACGGACGCCCGGCGAGCCGGCGAGCACGCACGGCAGGCAAGACGGCGAGCACGCATGGCAGGCACGGCGGCCAGCACGGACGGCCATCACGCACGGCACGGACGCGAGCAGATCACGCACGACCAGCACGCACGGCACAGACGCGAGCAGATCACGCACGGCCAGCACGCACGCAAGCTGATCCACAGAAATTAAAGATATTACTCAATAAGATGCATTATACATCACAGACGCAAGGCCAGCACAGTGGCTTTGCGTGTGGGTAGCGCCCAGGAGACGCAGGTTCGAATCCCTGCGGCCTCCATATTTTATTTCATTTTTCCCCGATCCGATCCGGGCTCGGCTCAATCTATCTCCAGTATCGGCTCCAGCTGAGCAAGCCGAGTTGGCTTTCGAAAAAAAAAACTGCTCGGCTTGGCTTGCAGAAAAACTGCTAGAGGCGGCTCAAACGTATTATACGTTTAGTGGGAGAGGAGGAGGGGGGAGGGTGGCGGACCGAAGCAGGGCTCATATATGTATGCATACCTTGTGGAATCTACGTATTTAGATCGATTTGCTTTGTTTCTGAGGTTACTGTTGATGCAAGAGGTGTCTACGTATGCAGTTAGGATTTGTGCTAAGAATGGCCTAGATACAAGCAATTAATACGAAGCAAGAAATGTACTTTTGCTAGTGTGCAAGAGAGTTTGCCCTTTAATTTCACTCATTCGTTTTAGTTCCAACGCATTTATATCCCCTTTTAGAAAACATTTTCCAATGTACTCACCAGTCACCATATGCTTGACCTCTCTTTATGTGTTCTCATAGAAGGCTGTGAAGTGCATGGACATGCATAAACTCTAGTTACTTAGGAGTAAGTCTGAACATCGAGGTTTTACAAAAATGGGCAATAATGTGTTTAATTCTGTTTGAACATGCTGATTAAAATTTTCTTCTGAAGTACTATCATTACTATCAATAACTACCAGTATTTATTTTTCATTGTTAAGCTTACATTATCGTAAGTGCTGACTGAACTGCGCATAGTCTGAGGATGTCACCCAGTCTCTGCATTGATTAATTGATGCATATAGACAAATTTTGTATGTAGTCTATACTCTATATCCAACCCAAGAGTCGAGAATTACAAGATATTGTTTCTGACGTCTTGTGCATCAGAATAAAGCTCGATATGTAGCTAACCAAATATACGTACACATGTATATTGTATGCATGCTATGCACACAAACAAATCATTTCAACTCAGTAGCGTACTAGCGTTTGATTTGCATAATTATTTTCCACTATTTAATTTAGTACAAAGCAGTACACTAGTACATATTAGGAATATCAAGAAATTATTTATTTTGGACAAAAAGAGCGGTTTGGTTTCCGTATCCCTCTCATCCCTCCCAGGGGAGCGTGTGACGGCCGGCGACTCCTCATGGTGGACACGGCCTTCGGGCATGATGGTGTGCCTCCTCGCCGACATGAAGGCTCGCTGCGGCGGCCTCCTGCGAGGAGGGCATAGGCGCGACATCTTGGCCGTAGTAGGATCGGATGGATTCGATCTACCCGGATACTGGCGGCTTGGCTCGATCTGAGGAGATGCGTAGCCATCAACCCGCTCGACTAATTGGTCGTTGCCGGCGGCGAGGAGTGCTAGGTGGACAAGCTGATCCGATAAAGGTAGGTGTGTGACACTCCCGGAAGCGTCAGAGCCATCGATGATGGTGCCCAGGGGGATCGTAACCTTGTTGAAGGTGTCAGCGACACAGTCCACGATCCAAAAAATCACTCTGAGGAAACCCTAGACTGTCTGGGTCGGACGTTGACGGCGCCTAGCATCGTTCTCCACCTTGGGGCAACGTGTGGGAGTTGGACCCGTCTTGTGGGACCAGTTGCAGATGGTGGTGCCCGACAAGGTGGAGTGGTGTTGTATCTATCACATCGACGATGACGAGTCTCGCGGCATGACGCAGTAGGGTCTCGATGACGGACACATGATGATGAACGCGCGCAGGGTGGATGCGATGTCTGGCGCCGATGGCAGGACTGGTGAGGGTATTCAAGTTCGATCCACACCCTGAGGCGGAAGAGGGCGGTGGCATAGCTGATGAGCCGGCGATGGCAGTGTCCGAGGCATAAGACCTCGTTGTTTCCTATATCATTTGTGCTAGTGGGTGGTGCATTATCACCTTGTTCGGTGGTTTATGTTTGTTGAAAGGCTTTTGTCGGTCTTTGTTGAATAAATGAAGTAAATGAGGTTGTATGCATCTTTTCGGTGCACAGGCTGGGTAGTTCCCCCTTAGTAAGATGGCATAACCGATTGGGTATTCTGAATTACCAAACTTGTTTTTGTTATACACTCGTTGTTTCCCTTCCTAGCTACTACCTTTGCTCCAAAGTTTTGTACCAAAACGTTTTATATTTTGGGATGGAGGTAGTAGTAAATTCTGCAGTCATGTAAGATACAACCTATATGATGTGTTTGAAATAATTATGTTTTGGTATGTTTTGTTGGTGGATGAGATGTAAAACTATTGTATCAGAATGAATTATCAAGCTTGAGCTTATGGATGTGCATGCAATTGTATGCAACCTAGTTCAGCCAAACAGCACCTAGCTTGTAATATATCAGCTCCAAAGCCATAAAGTCAGAGAACTGCATCCATGCTGCTTCCTACACCTGATGCAATAGATGGTACGGTCACCCCCAACCAAAATCATTGATTAGTCCATGATCACCATGCAAGCACCAATGCCAGGCGAACTGGACCATCTCCTCACTCACTCATGTGCTAGTTTCTGGCGAGCCGGCGAGCCATTTTCTGCATGCATGCAGGCATCGCCAAGGACCATGGACCAGTAGTCCAGTACTCCAATGGCAGGCACTGCAGTGTTACTACTAAAGATGCACCTTTACAAGGAGAGCTGCCACTGGGACCTGGCCGAAGCAGAGAGAGGAAAAGGGAAGGCACAGTGACGGCGATGGTGAGGGGAGAGGGGAGGAGGACACTGCCATGGCCCTCTGGCCATGTTGGAATTTACCTCAATGGCTCTGGAGCCTGGAGGAGGAGCACCTGGGGGTCCCTTCTCTTCTACACAGAGCTTGCATTATGGTAGAGGCCTGCTGTGGGAGATCATGGCAGCTGCTTGATTGGCAGAGCACCTGCTAAGATGTTGGAGGCCTGCAAGACAAAAGGCAATAGTACATCAGTTTCTGGATTATCCTAGATTACACTGAAGCTGAAATTGGATGCAGCTGTGTACAGGAAGGAGATAATGGAAACCGATCCTTACAAGATGTGCACTGCATCACAGTACAGTAGTATTATATGGCAACAGCTGGGGAACATGACTTGTAAATTTTCCATTTATGAAAAGTAAGTCGAGTGGGTAACCAGTTCATCTGGATTTTGGCACACATCCAGGCTATGTACCCACAGGATTTCGAACTTTCACCAGGTATTTGTATTTTGCCACAACAAACAAAGAACGGACAGGATGTACAAATGTACAATGATATTGTGCCAATCAATCTAGTATTTGTACACACAAGCAACTTCATGGACTTCTTTGGCCCAGCAATGTTGTTTACACTGACTACAAACGAAGTGAATCTATACACCGGTAAGAAAATTTCTGGAGAAAAAGTATTCGGCTATGCTACTTGTCCACATGACCTTCATATTCACAACCAGCCTCTGATCACTCACGATCTGATATTGAGGTGAATGTTATGGAGCTTCTTGTCGTCTCTTGAGACGACGAATGAGAAGCCTGTGCCATGATGGTGGATATCAGCCTATTGGATGGAGCGAAAGCTAAGTTATTTTCTCTCCTCATGCTCCTGACCTTAAGGTCCATGAAGTCGCTAATTGTAGCGGGCTTGCTGATATTCCCAGAGTCAACATCTTTTTCTCCTGTTAGCATGCCGACAACGGATGACATAGTGGGTCGATGTCTTGTGACATCTTGTGTACACAAGAGTCCAACTATTAGAAACTTGCAGGCTTGTGCAACATCCAAGTCATCGCTCAAAGAACTGTCTATGATTTTCTCTAGATCTCCCCGCTCATAATACATCCATGTCTGCAAGAGGAGAACCCCATTGGTGACCTCCGGGAACTGTAGCAGCAAAGAATAAATGTTCATAATTAGAAATCTTTTCTCCCTAGCTTACTGAATAAAAGACAAGTGTGTTTTAGGATTCTATGGCATGTTAATCACATTGGCCTGCTGGTTACTATTTATAGTTTTATACTTTCATACAAGCTCTATGGCTTGGTTTACAAGTTCACAGATTCACAACCAAATCAATGTACAGCTAGTTATCTACTGTAGCTCGTCATGTGCCCTGCCAGACAGCTACAAGGTCCAAACTACCAACAACATCCCTTAGAATCGCTGATGCCTCTATCTCACATATTAACAATGCAAAGATTTAATATAAGATTTTATGCTTTCAAGTAGAAAAAAGGTAGCAGCTAATGTGCTTGCAAGCAGGCAACTAAAATTTAAGTGCATGGTAACTTAATCATTCCTTATATTCTACTACTAATTTAATAAATGAAAAATTGAGATGGCAATGGCATGGCTAACATTCTGAAATGCAAGAATTGCATGCACCGTCACTAGCTTTCATATAGGAAATCAAGAATGCTTATATGCACTCCAAATTTATGGACTACCATTATCAACCACTAAACTAATATAAAAAATAAAGCGTAGAAATATAGAAAATTTTACTTTTTACCAATAAGAAAAATAACATAAGCGTAGAAATATAGAAAATTTTACTTTTTACCAATAAGAAATGGCGAAACAAGAGAAGTAAATATGGTACTGTATTTCTTCTAACCTTTTCAAGAAGCATCTGGTCTTCATAGGATAATCTTGTACTGGTGTTTGATCTCCCACTAACTATTTCTAGAAGCAGAACACCAAAACTATAAACATCAGATTTCCGTGTTACTTGTCCTCGAATGGCATACTCAGGAGCCAAGTAACCTCTGTCAAGAAAAACTGAGTAAGTAATCCCGCAAGTTTATCAGGCCATTAATAATAAATAATGAATAACTATGTCTCTATTTGGTAGTTCAATTGTAACTGCCTTAGCTTCTCATTTGAAACAGTTGGTTTCATCATATGTGTAAGGGGTTCTTTTGGATGTATTAAATATTATATGGATCATGTAACAGCTTGAAAAGCATATTATAAGCACTGGCTTCCAAAGGTACACAAGACAAAATGAAGAAATTAAACATGTATGATGTATTGTATATGATAGCTCATTATTAGTAAAATTCCATCTAATAAAGTTCACTTACAATGTTCCTGCAACTCGTGTGCTAATATGTGATGCATTTGGAGGTAGAAGCTTTGCTAAACCGAAATCAGAAATTAAACATGTATGATGTATTGTATATGATAGCTCATTATTAGTAAAATTCCATCTAATAAAGTTCACTTACAATGTTCCTGCAACTCGTGTGCTAATATGTGATGCATTGGAGGTAGAAGCTTTGCTAAACCGAAATCAGAAATTTTCGGGGTGAGATCCTTATCAAGAAGTATATTGCTTGCTTTGATATCCCGGTGAACAATGTGGGGACTGACAGTGTCATGGAGGTATGCTAATCCCCGGGCAATACCAAGGCAAATATTTACTCTGCTTCTCCAATTGAACTGGATGTTGCTGCGGCCAGAACCTAATAAGAAATAGGAGAAAGCTAAGTAAGTAAGGATATCTAGACCTTATATAGCAAATATGTAAGTCGAGAACAGTACGGTGGAAAGGATTTAAGTAACCAAAAATTACCTAGAAGTGTTTGTGCAAGGCTATTGTTTTCGAGATAATTGTAGACAAGGATCCTCTGGTTTCCTTCCACACAATAGCCATACAGGCTGACAAGATTACCATGAGATATGTTGGAAATTGCCATAAGTTCATTCATAAACTCCTTTAGCCCTTGTCTGGACTCTACAGATAACACCTTGGCAGCAATAAGTTTTCCATTCCTTAGCCGCCCCTGCACCATTATGTTATCAGACTGTAAACACATGTACATTTATTCCCTTAGAATTTCGTCGTCTTATTAATTGAAGGTTAGGCATATTACCTTATACACAGATCCAAAACCCCCTTCACCAACCTTATTGGATGGGTTAAAATTTTCTGTTGCTCTTACTATCTCCTTATAAGTGTATTTTATTGTATTAGTATCAGGAGCGAGGTCTGTACAAAATCAGTGAAATATTAAGATATGGAACATGTCAAGGAAGAAGGCGACCATATCTATTCCTCAAAAGAGTGTAGAATGCATCTGTCTAAGAGATGTCTACCTTCATTATGCTCAGAAATTTGGTGGCGTGTAGCCCTTCTCTTATTACGAAAGAAAGAACAACAATCCATTGCTTCTATTCTCGAACTATATCTCCCCCTCTGATGTCAGTCCAATAAATATGTTGGCACTTACGATATCCACGCAAACATTTCGTCAGCGTTAAACAGCAGTCATCATATCCTGAAAAGGAGCAATGATACTTATGGTTACACCACAAAGAGAACTATGCTGAATGAGTTCCTCTACTGTACCCACCAATTACTGTGGACCATCGTGTTCGTCCAGTTGGCGGTCTGTGGGGCAGCAGACTCCATCCCTAGTTTAGCTAGGTGGTTTGAGACCGTTGCACTGGTTTTCGCCCAGTTTTTCCTGATTAACTGGGCAACTATGTTTCTTCTATAGTGAAGTGTAGAGCTTCCGCCCTTTGGGGGTTTGTTGGGAAAAGAAACTTTGGACCATCTGTTCTTGTCACCCCCAACAGGTCCGATCAGGTTGTATTTAGTTATATTCCACATTCGAGTATGAGCAACTATTATTATGTCAGTAAAATAGTAAGTATGCAGAAAAAATTATGCACACTCTCTGTCTTGCCACAAAGTGGTACAGATCCTACTTTCACAAGAAGGACAAGCTCTCACTGGATTAACTCACATTTGTAACCAGTAGCTAAATCAGGCGACTGCTTTCTTATAGATCAACGATTTCCTCTTCCCATTTGCAGGGAAGATCAGAATCGCCGATGCATGAGTTTTAGTCGGGGAAGCATGCCCAGTTCCTAGATAAGCAGCTGAAAGCAACTAGCTTAACCTATATCCGAATTATATACAAATTAGACTATGTCCACTAGGATGGTGCATTATGGGCTTTTATCTATCAGTGTCTCGGCCTGCAGCGGCTGCTCTCAGTTTTATATTCTAACCTCTTCTTTAACAACTAAGCTGAGATTTTGCCATAGGTCTCAAAATATATTAATCGACATTTCAGAATTTTCTATACAGGGAGATGTTATTTTGGATATAGTAGGATCTGCCTACTGTTTTCGGGTCAAAAAAGATGTCAACGAAAAATGGTGATGTCTTTGTCTCGACAAAGATTATTTTATAGTCTAATAACTACCTCTGCTGACGATAAAACAAATCTATGATTGATCTGATCTATCTACACACAATAATTTAATGCATGGTAACCGCCAAAAGGTTCCGCCCCATCATCTGCGTTCACACAGCCTCCACATTTCAGCTGTACAACATTTCTCAACCCCTAATTCTCAACACGCGGAATAATTAGGGGCTGGTTGGAATGGAGGTAAAATTAGTGTGGCCACCGGTATTTAGCTCAAGTTGAGCAAAATTAGTCGCGTACTCAACAATATATTAATCAACATTTCGGATTTTTTTTATTCGGCGAGATGTCATCTTTGGAATCCAGTAGGAAACTCCTACTACAGTTTTTTAGTCAAAAAATATGTCCTTGGAGACGCATCACCTGGTGGGTGATTACCATCTAAAACACCCAACTGAAGTCAGCAAAAAAATGGTGATGCCGTTGCTGGGACAAGGATGATTTCATAGTCTAACCACATCTGCTACCAATAGGAAAAATAAATGGTTGACCCAATTTATCTCACACGCAATAATTCAATGCATGATTGTCGCCAAAAGGTTCCACCCCATCATGTCCGTTCACACAGCCTCCGCATTCCAGCTGCACAAGGTTTCTCAAACCCTAATTTCTCAACACACGCAATAATCAACCTAAGACAATCAAAACCGGCAAAAAGTTGTAAGATTGTCGGCTATCACACAGAGGAAGGTACAGATGCAATTCATCAGCGGGCAGTGGCGCGAGCACAAATCAACGCCGAAATCAGTCTGTCACGGACACCAGACCTTCATCTCACGAGTTGGTGTTTAGTTATATTTCTTCCACCATCGAGTATGAGTAAGTATTATAATATCAGCAAAATAATAACAACGTGGTGCAAATCCTACTTTCACAAGAAGGACCTCTCTTTGCATTTATCCACATTTGCAGCCAGCGGCTAAATCAGGCGACTACTTTCTTAGAGATCAACTACTCCCTCTTCCCCTTTGCAGGGGAAAAGCAGAATCGCTGGTGTATTAATCAGGAAAGCATCCCTAGTTTCTAGATGAGCAGCTGAAAGCAACTAGCTTAACCTATGTCTCATATACAAATTCGACAAGGCCCACTATTACATAACTACTTTTTAGAAGTGTGGTGTATTATGGGGTTTTATCTATCAGTGTCTGTGCCTGCACCGGCTGCTCTAACTTTTATATTCTAACCCCTTCTTTAATGAATGAGCTGAGTTTTTCCATAAGTCTCAACAGTATATTAACCAGCATTTCTGAATTTTCTATTCAGCGAGATGTCATCCTAGGAATACAGTAGGAAACTGCTACTGTTTTTGAGTCAAAAGACATGTCATCCTTGGAGAGGCATATCACCTGGCGGGTGATTGCCATCCAAATTAAACGCCCAAACTAAAGTCAGCAAAAAAATGGAGATGTCTTTGTCTGGACAAGGATGATTTTATAGTATAACCACATCTTCTACCAGTACGACAAATCTACAGTTGACCCGATCTATCTCACACGCAATAATTCAAGGCATGATTAACTGCCAAAAGGTTCCACTTCCACCCCATCATCTGCGTTCACACAGCCTCCACATTCCAGCTGCACGACATTTCTTAACCCCTAGTTTCTCAACACACGCAATAATCAACCTAAGCCAATCAAAACCAAACCTGAAAACTCTGGTTCGTTGATGAAATGGAACCGGGGCTTCCCATCCAGGGTCCCTATTGATCTAAAAAAAAATACAATCAAAACCAGCAAACAATGTAAGATTGTGGGCTATCACATAGGGACGCCGAAATCAGTCTGTTATGGACACCGGACCTTCATCTCATGAGTCCCTCCCCTCCCAAGCCTCGCTCTGATCAAGCAACCAACTAACCTAGAGGCAGCAGCCCAAATCTGGCTCCGATCATCTCAAGTTCTCAACGCCCCAACCTGGAAGCAGCAGCCTGGAAGGCCCCCTGATCCTAAAGGCCGCAATGTAAAACCAGAACGCCGAATTGTGTGGCCGTCAAAACCTACCAAGCAGAGAAGCAGACTGACCTGACGAACCGCAGCCTCAACGCCGCCGCGAGCCTATAGCGCAGCAGACGTTTTCCCAACCCTCGCGCCGCAGGCAGCTCCAGCGCCGCGCCAAAACAAGAGCCCTCACAGCTCGCGCCGCAACTAGCCCCGCCGAATCGTCGGCGGCCGCAAGGTCCGGTGGTAGGATCCTGATGCCTAAGACGAGCGCCGGCCGCCCTTGGACTTGATGGAGAGGATTCGCTGGTAGGAGGAGGAGGTGGTGGGAAATGGCGGCGTTTGGATGGACTCTGGAGGGTTTAGGCTCCAGCCGGCGGTACTAAATTGACTTCTCCGCGACGCGGTTGCGAGGAAGGAACGGGACGAGTAGGGAAGGAAGGAGGGAGGGCGGAGCGAGACCAGGCACGTCCGTCACAAAAGGGAAGAGAGCTGTGGGCCGGACCGGTCAAAACGAAAAAATGGTTGACCGTGGAGCCGTGTTGCCTGACTCGCTGCGTGGGCCCGAGCCTCGGGTGTGGACGGGACCCGACGACGACGCTACAGAGTACAGAGTCCGGTCGGACATTCCGACTCGCGTACTCACTAGTCTAGGAGGAGCGACTCTTGTTGCTGGTTTTTCTTTTTTTTTGGCATAAACTCTTGTTGCTGGTTGGAGCCGAGTTTGTAATTGCGAGGCGACGATGAAGATGCATGTGTGTATTTCAGCTGGCTGTACAGCAGAGCATCTCCCCGGCCGAGTCCCTGTCAGAAAGAGAAGATCAGAGCATGTTCCCGAAGGTACCGTACTCTACATAAACGGGACAAACAACAAAAACGTTTCTCATTGACGAGTCCATCCAGGAAAACTAACAGCTCTTGTCGCGGTTTCTTCCACGTAACCGCGCGAGCAAATGGTTACCACGGCACACAGTAAGAACCAGGAAATTCGGGAATTAAAGTAGAGCCTAGTTTATTTTTTACGTGAAAATAGAGCCTAGTTAACGATAGTGTTCAATGATGTTTCAACGGGAGAGGCGTTTTGGCTCTAGAATGCATATACATCCTTCATTTAAAATATATCTTAAAATGTAAAAAATACTCGGAAATATATCTTAACATTTTTTTCTTGTCACAAAATCGTTTCACGAAAACCGACATTTTAAATGGCATATATAAAATACAATTTCTTGTATAAAATTAAGGCTTTTCACAAGACTTTTATTTTTGTCTTTTTACAAAATATATCAGTTTTCACGACTCGACTTTGTCAAACACAAAATGTGAAGATGTATCCATGAAATTTTACTTTCAAATTTTTGACAATTGGAAATGTGTTTTCAAATATCGGATGAATATGCACCCCGGGAGCCAAAGTGGATTTAACAGTTTTAGCGGCCTTCTCACGCTATTATGCTACCAAAGCTTGCAACGTTTCGCTTGGTAATTGTGCAAATTGTGTGGTTTGGATCGTGTGAGTTCGTGTGGTTGACATTTGGCCAAGAGTTGGTTTGGTGGCGTCTATTGTAACATTTGTAATATCTATCTACGAACTTTTGGTTGTAACCTTATCTTGAGGGCCCAATTGTTTCCGCCTAGTCTTAGGATTGTACGGTAGTAACTCTACTGTTTGAGCTCCTGCGTCCGCGAGGGCGACCGCGCCCCGCCGCCGCCGGCCCTCCCGCTCGACTTCGTCCCCGTCTTCCTAGACCTCGAGGAGCTGGTGCGCTCTCCAGCCCAGCCGGACCTGGTCGATCTAGATCGGCTTGTCTCGCCGACGCCTTCCGTCTCGCCGCCTTGCCGGCACGAGGACAGCGGCTCCGAGACCGTCTTCGACACGCCCCCGGATGTCTGCGCCCAGGTCAACTCCGCCCTCGCCCGCTGGCGCATTCGTGGCTCTCCGTCCTTCGCCGACTCGGTGGCAGCGCCACAACGCGGCGACCCGCCGTCCATGGTGTCGCCGCGCTCTTCCTCGGCCGCGGCGGCCCTCTCCCTGCGCCCCCGCTACCCTGGCCGGCTCCCCCCGCCCCCGGCGTCCATCCCCGACGGTTTCACGCCGGCCTCCCTCACCGTGGCGGCCACGCTTTCGTCGTCTCGATCTGGGGCCGCCCCAAGATCCATGGTCTTCGGCTCCCTCACTTTCGCGGCCACCTCGCCTGTGCCGTCGCCACCGTTCCATTCGCCGCAGCGCATCCACGGGGGTGCGTTCTCCGCTGCCGCCTGTGGTGGTCAGCCGCCGAGGGCCGCCGAGGGCCAGTTTCCGACCACCGCGACCCGCTCCTCGCGCCCGTGCCATCCACCACCTCCCCCAGCGGCCCTCCCCGTGGGTTTCACCCCTGCTTTCCTGGGGTTCGGGTGCCCTCCTACCGCCACGATGGCACCTCGCCCCGGCATCCTGCGTGCAACCACCTCCTCCACTGCGGCTGCCCGCTCCCGTTCTCCGCGGTCGGTCACCTTCGACATCCCGGCGCCGAGCACTAAGGCAAGCCCTGCATCCGCAACCCACCGCCTTCTTGGCGCACCTTGGCGCTCTCCGGTTCCTCCGGCGACGGAGAGCCCGTCCGTTGACGGGTCATGGACGCGCGTGCTCTCTCGCCATGCGCTGCGTGCGGAGAGGCGTTCGGCGGGACGACATCAGCCTCCAATGCCTCGACGCGGCCCGTCTCGTCCTCCCCACTGCATCACCGGCAAGCGTTCAAGGCCACCCCCTCCTCGGCCACCCTCGTTTCGACGATCCCCACCTCGGCGCTGCCACCGCTGTCGTGCGAGTGACCATTTGATCGTCGCCTTCCGCGACCCGCTTAAGTGCGACCTCTGCGGGCGCTCCGGTCACCGCGCGTGGGAGTGCAAGCCTGGACGCTCCTCCCCGCCGTCCGCGCCCACACCGCCCACCCGCTCGGCTCGTCCACCAAGCTGCGAGCCAACGCCTGTCCTTCGCGCACCGCCGGAGCGTCGCTCTGCCAAGGACGGTAACCTCCGACGTCGCGATGAGCGTCGGGATGGATCAAGATCCTGTGAGGACTCCAAGCGCAGCCAATCTCAGCGTGACAACCGCGCTGCCGAGCGCGAGCTTCCACGCCAACACCAGCGGGATGACGGCAACGTCGTCAGGCGCGGAGATGCGCGCGAGCGCTCTCCCGCCGGCACGGGGATGACTCCGATCGTCACGAGCGTCGCCTCGCCTCGCCACCGGTCGCGCCTAGGGTCCGGCCGGCGAGCCTTCCTCGGCAATGCGCGACGCCGGTCTGCACGCTTCGCTCGTTCGCGGACGTGCTCATGGCGCGCCCGGAGATAGACGTGTGTTACTCCTCTGTGGCGTCGAGGGTGTTGGCCAGCGAGAGGTGCTACAAGATGAGCGTGGACGGGGTGCTCTCTGCGGAGAACGAGAGGGCCGACCTAGGACTGCTGCAAATGCAAGGAAAGGAAGGCGACCGCAAGGCGACTGAGTCGGAGGTGCTTTTGCGCATGTCAACGGTAGCGACTGGGGAGGTGCTGCAGCAGGTCTCGCCGCAGGTCTCTCGTCCGGGTTTGGAGTGCTCCCCATTTGTGGATGTTGAGGCTGAGACTTCGGAAGGGGAGAGGGCCAGCCTAGGGCTGCTGCAAATGCAAGGAGTGGACGGCGACCACGATGCGAGTGGGCTGGATGTGCATTTGCTCCGGTCTCCGGCTATGACAGGGGAGGTCCTATCGCGACATGTCTCGCGTCCATCTTTGGCGTGCTCCCCTTTGCTGACTGGCCATGACCCGGTGTTGATCTCGCCTGGCGACACGCTGTGCGACGGGGGATTTTCTAGTGACGATGATGAGGATGAGGTTGTAGACGGGAAGATGGAGCAGCTTCTGCCATGCCTCACCGAGCTGGATCAGCTTGAGTTGCTGTTGGATGGCGAGGAGGTGGCGCACGAAGACGGCCTTGATGACGACGGCGACTTAGCGAGGAGGGAGTTTCAGCTCGTCGCGGACGTCATTGACGCTGACGCGGAGGCTACTACGATTGGGAACCTCCTCGCTGCCGATATTGATGACGCTCCCTCATCAGGCATCGCGATTCGCTGCGTCGCGGATCTGTTCAGCCTGCCGGCTGTGCCGCTGCTGCCCACGCCTATTCCGCCAATGCCACGTGCTCATGCGGCCCTGCCCGCCCCGACCGTCACAGCAGCAGGCTTGCGGCGAAGCCACAACTCACAGCGGTCGGCAAAGCGCAGCGTGTCCTCCACAAGAAAATGGGGCTCGACTTTGGAGATATGCCCCTGGTGGAGGCTACGAAAGAATTCACGAACACCTGCAAGAAGGCTCCGTTCTCTGATTCGGCAATCAACGGGTTAAGGACCCTCTTGAGGCTGAACTTGCCGTCTATGACGGCAGCGGATGAAGCTTTGATTGGCCTCGCTGGCCCAGGGGGAAGCGATTTCCCGCCGCCGACGGCGTTGGACGTCTCCGCCTGATCTGCGTCCAGATCCCCAGATCGCGTCGCGTTGTAGCGTTGTAAAGATATGACGATATATCTTTCTAAGAGATTTGACGGAGTAGGATGATTTGGATCCTCGCGGGGCTACTTTTCTTTCGTCTAGTACGCCCTGCCATGTATGACTTTTTTCTTTTTGGTCTCGGCCGTGTCATGTTTGCTTCTCCTATATCAATATAAAAGGCAAAACTTTTGCCTCGTTTCAAAAAAATACTGTTTCTTTCATTGCCATGGAGCCCAAGCTTTGTTTATTTTTTCGTTGTAGTTATAAAAACGACGACTTCTAACGGTATGAATACACATCACACTTGTTGGTAAACATGATTTTATTTCTAATCTTATGAAAAGACAATCGTTAAGAGAGCAGAGTTTTGAATTCTATGTGCATATGCACCTTTTTGTTAAAATGCAATTATAGAAGAAAAAAAGATGTTCATGCGTGCATTTTCACATCTCTGCAATTATAGAAAAAATGTCCGTGCGTACATTTTCACATTCTATGTGTTTGAAAACTGGTTTCATAAAAAACAGAATTTTATAGCCAGCGTAAAAAGACTAATTATGTACGAAAAATAGGGGTTTTTAGATTTTTATTTTGTCTTTTTACAAAGGCCACAACATGTCTTTTTTCATGAAACTTTACGTGCGCATATAAAACGTCAAGATGTATGAGTTCGGAATGTGTTTTCCCGGTAAAGGGAGTATATGCACCAGAAGGGAAAGTGAATTCATGCAATCTTTACTTAGATTTTATAGGGTAATATATTGATCCGGTCGTGCTAGTTGTTTCTCAAACCCAACCAGTACACTAGTGAACCACGCGCCACTATAGCCAGCACCTAGATTACGGTGTGCCGGCGTACTGCTAACCGCCTCATAGCCCATGGTGGAATTAAATAACAAAACGAATTGACCACGTGCCTTTGAAAGATGTGAGCTATTTTTATACATTCCATCCATATTTTTATTTATTTCATTGCTTTATATATATATTATGCAATCCTTTTTATGTGTGATGAATCGTCACTGAGTTTATTTTTATGTTATCCTCCCTAAACCATATATTATTTTTGTTCGATGTTTTTTTGGTTGCAAAACCTTATTTTTCATTCAATATTATTTTTTTACTTTCTGCGTAAAAATATATATTAGCGCTAGGAGATCCATCACGTTCCTATGGGTTAAGCGAACCACTTTCTAATACATGGATATTCGTATCAAAAGTTGGTTGGTACAATTGTTCTTTGTGATTTACGGAAAATTTGGTGCTAATTTGTTTTATGATACAAATGATCATTGCTAGCTAAGTAAATTCCTACATAGATATAAATTTTTATATGTTACTCTTAACTGTGGTATAACATATTCTCATACGACATAATATCATAGACTGGTTATATATATATATACTGACTCCTATTATATACTCCTGGGTGTACATACTCCCATACTCAATATACCTCACATACGAGGGTATTATACCTCTTTATATTTTTTTATATACCTCATTAATTATTCTAAGATACCTCAAAACAAAAAGTCTGAAAAAAATTATCATCATAGTCCTCAATTTTTTCATATACCTTTATTTCGTACAAAAAGCAGTATATGTGCAAATAATATAAAATATATAGATTCAAATGAAAAATTTCATGTAACTCACTTTGGGGTATCTACTATTAAATAATGAAGTATATTAAAAATAATAAAGAGGTATATATGATTCACCTATGTGGTATATTGAACGTGAGAGTATGTACGTCGGAGTATACGTACATACTCTCACGTTCAATATACTTTCTTCAAAAAAAATCGGGTCGGGGCTTTGGCAGCCAGGAAAGGGTTGATAATTTGGTGGGCTTCGGTGATCTTACAATTCAGCCCAGTAGTAAATCAGAAGGGATACATGGTACGGGCCTCCTTCGCCGAACCGCGTACGGCCTTCCTCTAACAACAAAAACACAACACGCGAAATGAGACTCTCCCTCTCTGGTGGCTCTGCCGGCCGGAGTAGAGGGGGGAGAGGGTATCCGGCTCTCATGTATATATTAGTTGTAGATTTGGTCGTCTCTCCCGTGTGGCGGTTTCGCGTGATGCCTTCTCGAGCTGCAACCTTACCGTCGCGCGGCGGTGGTTCGCAGCCAGAGCTGCCGGTTGATGACTCTCCTAGGTGGAGGCTAGCGGCGGGATCTGGTGGAGCTCTCTCGAATAAGCGCGGTGAGGCTCGGATTTGGGCTTCTCTACGTGGCCATGGGCGGTGGGGGATGAGCGGATCTACTGCCTCACTTGGTCATCTACCGAATCCCTGCTCGCTCCTTGCGGTTCCAAGAGCTGCTGTTGGAGTTGGTTGGCTCTAGACCTGCAATAGCCCATGGAGGGCGTTTTGTATGCTCGGATCTGGCCAGACTCTGTCAAACAAAGATGCTGAGGTGGATCTCCGTTATCTTTTTAGGTCTTCTGCGTCCTCTCCTCGTTATAGCCGGCCAGGGCGACGAGGGGATCGAGCTGGGTGACGCAGCAACCTAGGAGGATGGAGGAGATGCGAGTTTCGATGATGGTGCAGCCTGGTGAATATTGCTTGGCGACCTCCGGTTGCTGCCATGATCTTCGGTCAGCTGGCACCGATTTATGCTACAAGCTTTATTGTTGTTTATGTCTTTGTTGTGCATTGCATCCAATGCAAGCTAATGCACATGATGAATATACGTTATTGCTGCTCGGGACATGTAGCGACGGGTGAGAGCGTCTCCGTTGCGGTATATCAGATTCAACGGCCAAGAACCTCCTGATTTTAGCTTGGTGATGCCCTTTTTAGATCTTCAGCTCAATTCTCCTACCTCATATGCATCTGCCAACACCATTACCGGTTGAGCCGCTCTCTCTGGTTAGCTAAATTACGAGAGACCCTGAAAGAGTACGATTACAGGTTTATTGAGTCTGAGTTTTCGACAGACCATGGCAAACTCCGGTTGTACTCTTCAGCATAAACATCATGTTTCTTCTGTACCTTAATTTATGTGTCCAGTTTACTTTGTTGTAACTTGTGACCTGTTGTAATATCTAATGACAGTGGTTATCCTGTTCAAAAAAATGACAGTGGTTCTTTATTTAAGAAAAAACAGCGCGCGAACATTCTCAAAAATAAAATAATAACCTCCCCTAGCCTGGGCAGAAACCCTCGAAAACCCCACCAAAATCTCATTCTTCCGTCTTCCCCAATCCCCATTCCCAAACCCATGGAGGAAACCCCAGCCGGCAGCGCCCAAGCCAACCCCACCACCACCACGATGACCTCTCCGGCCGCGGTCGTCGACGAAGGCAACGCAGCCCCACGCGAGCGCTCCGCTCCCTCGGCCGCATCCGCAGCCGCGGCCTCTCCGGACACCGTCGGCTCCTCCTCCCATCCCCCACTCCTCCCATGGCGGCGCTCGCCCGAGCCCCCGATCCTCCTCGACGACGACGACGCGCCTCCCGCGCAGAGGCAGCGGCCATCCGTAGCCCCCGGGGTGCCTAGATCCGTCGCGCCCGACATTCCCCAGCTGCTCGGCTCCCGCGCCGCCGTTGCCGTGGCGCCTGATTCTGTTCTCCCGCGGCCCTTCCGCGTCGACCTCGATGCTGCCGGATCCGGTATCCCCGGGTCTTCTGTCCCTGGATCTGTCGGCCCCGGCATTGCTGTTGTTGCTGAGACGCTGGGCTTCACCACCTCGAGCTCGGTTGGGTCATACAGTGTCCATGCCTTTTCTTCTGCTGCCTCCGCATCTGGTGAGGTTTCTTAACATTTAGCTGCTTTGTCTCTTGAGGCTCAAGGATTGGATAACGCTTTATGTTGTTCAGCACTGAGCACGCTTGCTTCATCGAAGTTGCTCTGCAGTATGATATATGAGAGCTGGTTCTGGTCATGGTTTAATTTGTGATTTATTTAGTTCTGCCTATGCTGCATCAAAAGAGGCAGTTAAAATAGTGGCATATTATATTGTTGAAACTGTTTTATTTTGCGGGGCAAATTACTGAAGCTTTTTTTCTTTTCGGATACCAGTGGAAAATTTTGTGAATATTAAATATGCGCTGTTGTTTTAGTTGTGTGCTGAGCTAATACTATTTCATATTGCTAATCCTTGATTGAGAGTTGTTCACAGCCACTGTAAAAAACTTCTAAGCAAGAATGAAATGTCATGAACTCTAAAAGTCAAATGCAACACTTATTTGTATCATCAATTCATCATGACATTTGAGCTCGTCTAGAACAAATGACTCTCAGCCACTCTAGCTTATCACTATTATATATTGTAGTAAGATCTTGATAACACGCTGGTTCGTACTTCAGAGGTAGCACTTACTCTATATATCGAGGGCTAGCTAATATACTCACTCCGTGTCACTATATCTGACTTCAGCCTTGGGATACTTTCCAAATAACCGTGCATCGAGAGGATCAAGAGTGTGATTGTTGTTTTGTATCCACTCAATAACCCTATTATTATGCTTTGACTGTGGTTAAATAGCTGCATGCATTGTCATGTCTCATTTTTTTAATCTCTGTATTTAGTACTTTGTTGATCTGTTCACATTGTGGTCTGAGGACAGATATAGCAAACTAGATGGAGAATTATTTGTTGTTAGATTTTGTAAAGATATATCTGGTAACACTAAAACCAAGAGAGTCAGCTGTTAGAAAGATTTTATTTTGTATTTCCCGTTTATTATGTGGGAGGCATTCGATGCCATAGCATTAGTTACTAGATGAAAGCTTGTTCACGACTCATCATAATTTGCAAACAATTTTGTACGAGCAACTAACTCCTATTTGTACCTTACAGGAGCCTCTTCTCCGGTATCTCTTGACAATGGTGGTCACTCAGAAAGGGATGATCAGGAATCAGCACAACATGCTTTAAAATTTATTGTGGCCGAGATTGACCAAAAGATCATTGAAAGTGGCCCAGTCGGAGGTACTCTAAATCATGAAACATGAAGTTAGCTATATCAAGCTATCAAGTTAGTCTTAAATTATCTTGAGTTTGTCTCATATGTATTTTCTGCTGGTCTATCTGGACCTTTGCGAACAGGTACTCTTCTGGCAAGGTTTACGGAGAAGGGTCTTAAGTATCGAGTCAAGGCTAATCCATTTAGAGGATCGATTTTGTGGAAGGTGGAGGTTCCTCAAATTAGACAGGTGCTCTTTGGTCATAAACACATACCCATAGCTGTCAGCCTGTCACATAACGATGCATGCTTCCTCTTTTTATGTTTAACAATTTATTCCCAAACAAGTTGGGGTAGGCTAGAGTTAAAACCCATAAGATTGGGTGTCATCTCCATAAGAGTGGCTGGGTTTTTTCTGTTGGCTCGCCAAGCCTATCCAACCCTAAACCCTAAAAAAAAACGCACAGTGATTACGTGAGAAGAAAAGACAGAAGGCGAAGGTGAGGTCGGGGGGTTCCCCACCGACGGCCGCCATCCAGGCGCCGACGTCCGCACTTTTCTACATCGGTGGCCTCTCCGGCGCCGGTGTTCACCCTCTTCCTCGTGTCTCCACGGTAGTATGGCGTCTGATCAGCGGCCGCTCATCTGGAAGGCCTCCTACTCATCGGCAGCTGGATCGGATCTGCCGGGTACCTTGTACCTCCGATCAGCAGCGAAGAGATTGGTCCTGCTGGATGCCGTGGGGGTTTATTCCTGTCTTTACTTTCAATTGCTTGTACATTCTTTTACCTCAAAAAATCTATTAAAATAACCAGCAGAACACTACTGTTCCCTCAAAAAAAAAAAAAGGACCCAGTGCATAGAGCCTCCCACACAAGGTGGGGTCTGGGGAGGGATTATAGGAACCTAGTCTTACCCCTGCAAAGTGCAGTGCAGGGAGGCTGGTTCGAACCCAGAACCTCTTACCACAAGTGAGGAGGACCTCACCACTGCACCAAGGCCTGCCCTCCCCTCTTTTTTATGTTTAGTCTTTACTCTTTAGGGATTTTGGTTCGATGACCTCAATCTATAACTCAGTTCATGCTAAACCTACATGGCTAAGCTGGTTATATCTAAGATCGTGTTAGTCCTGTATCTAAGCAGTTGATTCCATTTGCTCAGGCCCAATACATCAGTTAGTTTCACATTTCAGTTAACAAGATAATAATTTGATATATGTGGGAGTATTTTTCCAAAACCAGCACGAGTGATAACACTTAGAGTCAAACTTGAAACCAAATGGATTCATCTTACTTTCCTACATGTGCAAATAAAAAAATCGCAGAAAAGATGAGCTGCTCTGAGATTGAACATGCAATTATCTAAGGTGGTTATTAGTCATGTGACTGAGCTCTCTTGAGAACGTAATGCAAGGAGTATAAATAGTTTAATACTTGTGAAAAAAGAACAGACCGGCAGCATTTTAGTGAAGTGAAAATGAATTGTTCAAAATAGCCTTAGTGTGGTCTAGTCAACCATTCAGAGATTAATCACAATTAGTCAAGATTTCAGATTGTAATGTATATTATCAACTTACTAGATTCCATTCAACCATGGTTTTTTTATATGGGAGGGCTTGAATTTGTGCAGGGAAAATTGATTGAGCATGTACATAAATACATTCGACATACTAGTGTACTGGGACCAAATACTGGAATTTCTACAAGCAAACCACCAAATGAATAGTTGCAGGGACAGTTCTGGCCGTAGCTATTTATTCAGCACAGGTTCTACATCAGTTGGATTGTCTAATGTTACTGAAGTATGCTATAATATATAACTAAGACATTCCAGCATGCCATGCATAGGTAGGAGTAAACTAAAACATTTGGTGTTCGTGTCATTTCTGTTAGCCTTGAGGGGCTATAAAAGGTATGCGTATGGCACAAACCACAAAGTTACCATGAGATATAGATCCAAGATACCTTGAGACAGAAAAATCAGCACTCTTAACTCTATGAGCGCATCATAAATATCCTGAATATTTCTGCCTATGTGAGCACCATGACCTCGTCATATATCCTAAGAGTGACATATCTGTTTGCAGGACCCAGCTTCAGTGTCTGAAGTGCCATATATTCTATTTGTGCTCCAAGCTGAAGAATTCTGCGATCTAGTCGGCAGTGGATCCTTCCAGGATCATGTTCTCACAGTTCAAAGTCGCTATCCAGCATTCACTATTTGCTACGTCACTAATAAATTGATGAACTACATAAATATACGGTTGGTTCTCTCAAAGTCTGAATTAACTCCTACTATTTTTGTTGATTTTGTATCGTATGTTCATTGTCTATGAAGCCTCTTGGCTTATAATGCAACCAATCGTAAGTAGCCGAGAACATTATTTATGGTTTCAGCATGGTAGTTATTAAAAATTGTAATCATCTTTTGCTATTGAATTGTGCTAAAATGTCATTTTTGTTGGCTTGATAGTGAGCGAAGTCACTACATGAATCCATCCAGTTCTACTCCTTGGAGACGTCCACAGGTGGAAGAGGTCTGTTTTCAACTCAATTGTATCAAAAACTTGAAATTTTCTATTTATAGGATGTGTAATGGATTTGTTTCTCAGGTTTTATGCAAAATAGCAACACATTATGCTAGAGTTCACTCAAGGCAGTGCTCTGATGAAGCTGAAGTAGCAGAGCATGTTGTTGGCTTGACATCTAGCCTAGCAAATTGCAAATTCAGGCAAGTTACATTGTTAGATTCGAATGGTTAACTTCACTGATGGTCTGTGCTTTCCTTTGGCAGTTCTTTTTTTATTTTTCAAGAACACGCAACCAAAAGTTCCATGTTATTTCATTAAGGATAGAAAGAGGTAGTTACAAGAGGGTTTTACACTGCAACCATAGGCTGCCCGTCAAGACATACTCATCTCTACCTACCGAACCTCAAGCTAGTTCCTACAGCTCTAAGGGGGTGTTTGTTTCAGCTTTTAGCTGCTTCCCACAGAAATAAGCTGGTCATTCGAACCAAACGGGTGGGCTTCGTCGCTGGCTTTGTCAAAGCCGGTGTCGCAATTGCACTGCGCGAGCGAAGCACCTCGGGAGGTGCTTCCCGCAGCTTTGTGACTTACAAACAAATTGGTATGCTGGTTTGCCACTGCCGTTGTCCGTATTTACGCAGAATTGCCACTCGCTACATCTTTCTAGCCTTTCCACGCACTAGGAGCCGAACGACTGAACGAGCGACACAAAAAGACTGTCAGGCTGTTTGTTGTGCTGCCGTGCTGCATGCATGCAAGTAGTTCTCGCATGTGCATCGGTGCATGTATTGATGACTGTAAATAAGTTGTATGTATTGTTCGTTTTCTTTTCTTTGTTTTTTGAGCTTTTTTCTTTTTCTTTATTGGCACCGATGGTTTCTAAGTATAATTTATACTTATCATTATAGTCCCAGATAATAAAAATAGTTACGATTGTACACTTCAATCAGTAAATGTATATGTGCTCTGAAATCTGAGGGTATTTCAGACAATTCCTCAACACACAGCTAGACAGCCAGCTAAGTGACCAAACAGTGACACTCAGAAAAGCAGCTTTCCCTGCACAGCAGCTTTCCCTACACAGCAGCACAGCCAGCCACAGCCAGCCAGCCACAGCCCAAACAAACACCCCCCAAGTCATCCACATTAAGCTTAACCACTTGAAGTGAGACAGTGGTTTTCTGATCAAAGGCTCTACCATTACGTCATAGCCAAATGTGATGCATGCCCGTTCTGAAGTGAACGCCACCAATCTCGCACCGTGTCATCAATGGAAGGACATTGCACAAGAAGATGGTCGATCGTTTCCTGACACTGGTCACAGAGAGCATCACAGTGGTCTGGGCAGGCCAAGCCGCTCGAGACAATCATCTGTCCAGCATCGGTTCCTCATCACTAACCTTTATTTTTTTTCTTTTAGTGGCTCCGCCTCATTTCAACCCTGGAAAAAAGCCCCATATAATGACACCGCTGAGTATTGACCATTACTTGTTTGTCTCCAAGTGAAGGAGTCTTCACCCATCGACAGAGGGGGCATAGAGTCAAGCAGCTGCTATGTATCAATGAGCTTGCAAATTGCCTGAAGCAAAAGGGTCCCCTGAATATCAGAAATGCATTTGGCATTAAGCTGAGCCTCTTGCACTGATCTTCTCTCCGCACCCCTCACCCTTAAAATTCCATCAGTGCAGAGGCAATTTGTTCAGGGCTCCTACTGTCGATCCACTGGTCCATCCAGAAGCAAACATGGTCACCTTTTCCTACCAAGCACCTGGATGCTACCATCGGTTCCGCCTCTTTAGAAAGTTTGAACTGCAGACCTGACCATGTTAATATCAGGTCCATCTAGCCTTGTTGGTCTGCAAACCTCCAATTCATCCTTTTTATATTTCAATTGTTCTCTGTACTTTGTGTGGTCATTTGCTATACCATTAGACAATTTTTTAATGGTGAGAGTAATACTTGATTCTGATTTTATTAGATAATAATATTGAACTTGCAAAGGTATTTTAAATATTCTGTTATAGGATAAAGTAAATATCAGTGAACCATAACTACTGGGTCGGAGATTTTATGTAAGTACTCCCTCCGTACCAAAATGTAACACTTTCTAGGCTTTTTGGTTTTGTCCTGATTCGTACGTATGTAGACATGTTTTAGTGTGTTGATTCACTCATTTAGAAACGAATCAGGACAAAGCCAAAAAGGGGTTAAAATCTTATATTTTTGGTACGGAGGGAGTACAACTTTTAGATTGTTTGCTAATTAACCACAACTATTAGATTGGATGGTTGCAGCCCAAATTGCGCATTTCAGCTCAGTTGACAGTGGTTCTGAGCTGTGAGGCTGACAAGTCAGATCTAGCATGTCTAAAAACAAGCCCGGTAGCTTCCACATCATATGCTGACCTGGCCATGGTCCAAACCTGAGTGTTCTGACTGGACCAAGAGAAGATATCTAGTGCTACGATGGGTAAGGATGCTACCAGATTCCAGGCTGATTTGGACCGTCGATTCGGATTCAAAGGACCAGATGAAACATAACAGATTGTCGTCCCACTTCATAAATTTGCACTTCGCGCCTGAAGAGAATGCCTTTGTTGCAAAATCTGCCATCGTCTCTTTCCTGTGAACCTTGCTCAGATCGTTCCATTCCCCAACTCTCTAGACTAGGATTAGGAAATCGAGAGTTTGGGCCGCCACCATTCCGACCTGTGATGGACATTCTCTACCTCTTAGGATGTTGCTGGTCTTCTTGATGTACAGAGTTCGTGGCGGGCCGGCCACTATGTTTCGATCTGGATCAGCAACCCGGCCTTTAAACTAGGCTGCTGCCTCCACTTGATCTTTGCTTGCAAGCTTCTTTTCCTTGGTTGTTGAACGGGTGGTTTGCAAGGAAATTGTCTTGCTTGATTTATAGCAACTCATCTTTGGATCTTCCAAGCTATGATGCAGAACATTCTTTTTTGGTCTTTTCTTGAGCTGTGCTGTGCTCTTTTAAATAGTTTGTGGCACAAGTCAATTAAAAACAAGTGCTCAGTTTATGGTTTGGTTAATCTTCAATTGACAATACATTTGTGAAGCAAGAACATGGCCTATGAATTTGTGTACAAGTAATGGAGATGATGGTAGGAATTTTGTGCAAGAGACGAAGAGAGAGGGGATCATGGGCAAACAATACGAAAACATGCATGGTCTTTTTTGCTAATGTATCATGGTGGGAGCAAATGCTGGAGTGTGTGTACATCCTATCCCTCAAATCTGAACGGACAGTTTGGATTGCCCTGGATCTAGTAGCACACAACTATATTGTAGCACTAGATATCTTCTCACCAGACTGAGTTGTAATCACCAAGTCGGCGCACGAGGAGCAGAGATTGCACGGCACATGCATCACTAGAATCTATCCCGTCAGGCCAAATCCATGGTGGTCACCCACCACCGCCTTCTTCGCTTCTTGGTTCTTGTGCTTTCCTTTCCTTGTATCTGCACTGGACGGGGTGGATTGCGCTGTGAGGTTGAGCTAGTGGGTTCAGTCTGACTGGTTGGGTTTGGACCATGTTCAGGTCAGAGACTCAGCGTGTGACCAGGCAGCTAACAGCTAATGCTTAGTTTTTTTGCCATGTCAGATCTGACCTGTGGGCCCCACAGGTCAGAATCACTGTCAACTGAGATGAAAACTCGAGATTTGGGTGGGTAGTAACCGCCTGTCGCTATAGTTGATGATTGTGGTTAAGTGTAAACATCTTGTGGTATTTGGAAACCTCAGTCCAATAATTGTGGTTCCTTGATATTTACTTTAAATCCTCCGTTATATACTGAATCTGACTTAAGTCGAACAGTGAGCTTCCTAGTATTGATTACCGGTTTAAGTAAAATTAAACTGTGCAAATGTTTATTCTCGATGGATGTACTTAATTTGACTTTAGTTGCCACCAAATTCAATTCAATGCTATCTTGCTAGTGGCAACTAGTTTTCCAGTCGTCTTGGCATTTACAAACATAGTGGATAAATATGTCGAGTTCCTACAAAACAGTAAAAATTGCAGCTTTAATAATGTTAACGGGAAAGCTAAAAAACACAAATTCTATGAGCTCCGTTACCATAGTAAATATCTTCAATTTACCATGATGTTTTATGTAGCAGCAACTTTGTACTTGATGTTACTTCTCCTCCAAGGTAAAAGTTATCGGAGTATGTACTCCCTCTTTGCCAAAATGTAGTGCATCTTAGTTTTATCAAAAGTCAAACGATTGTAAAGGTTGACCAAATATGAAAGTCAAATGATGTAAAGTTTGAACAAATATGGTTTTATGCCCATTTGGTGGTTTTACTGAATTCTGAATCAGCTCCATATTTCGTTAATTTTCCCCTCGACTGCTGCAGGAAACCACCGACATGGTTATCTGTGCATGCTAACGATGTAAGGATTCCTCAAGTTATCATTGATAGAGATCCGTCTAGGAACGATACCTGGTAAGTTGTGCTTAGAACTAAAAATTATTTCTGTTTTTCTGTGTATAGTATAAGCTGCGCGCTTGCAGACTTCCACTTCTTTTGCATAAGGTTATTTGCAACTTTGTAGTTTGGTTCTTACATTTTTTTCCCCTTATCTGACAGTGAATAGTTAAAATTTCCATTCAAGTTGTAGAGACTAATAAAAAGTGAGTTGTATTTTCCTTCGGTGACATAGTATGTCTCAAACCTGAGTTCAGTGCTCTAGGTAGTATTGTGATCTAGGAGTAGTTCTGATGAATGATCATGCAGTTTAATGGAATCTGAGCAGATAATGATAATTCTATATTTCGCTGCTTCCTGTCAAATCAGTCAATTATAGCTTCCAACTATGCATCCACATATCTTTTCAAATCCCCTACATCCAGATCAGAGCTACAAGTCTTCTTAATCCTATCTAATTCTTGGAGCCATCGTTTGTGACAGGATGAAGTCCCTAATAGCTATCCCCAAGATCCAGCCAAGGTTTGCCCTTGCAATCTGGAAGAAGTATGGTACCATGAGATCTCTTCTGAATGCATACATGGACCCCAACAAAACAGTGAGTGTCGTGCTGCCTTTTTTACCACGCTCTGAAGCAGTGCAATACTTTGTCGGTCTTCCTTACAACTTTCTTATTTCTGTGTGCATTAACAGGATCGTGAGAAGGAGCTTTTGCTCCAACACTTGAAGTGCGAAGATAGCCTAGGTGAGGAAACCAGAAGGTTGGGGCCCATATGTTCTAGGAGAGTGTACAAGACTCTGATGGGGCACAATGGATCAGCCGAGGTGGATCCTGCTGCCTGACTAATCCGAATGGTCGATCTGTCCATGTAAGGAGGATCCTTTAAGTCAGCCTATATATGTATGTATTAGATGTCACTACCACGACTTAATTAATATTCCACGCAGTGCTGCTTTTGTAAGGTAGCCATTACCCGCCATCTTACACGGTGAGCGCTAATTATGTTCCGTTAAACCTGTAGAGACGGAACAGCCGTATGCCTAGGCCATGACATATGAATGTTATGCTAGATAACCTTATGATCATCTGTGCTTTATGACTAAATTCTGGTTGATGACTTCTTTCAGTCTATGTTGAGATTATATATCGCGTTGGTGAGATCAAAACTGAGATAAAAACATATGTTAGAGAGAAGCACGAGAAAGAATGGGCCTTTAACCGCAATTGCAAATTACTATTTGCTCTTGCGTGTGTAAGCCATGGATAGTTTTCTCTTAAAAAACCTGGGGCAAATGCTCTAGTTTTTTGTGTGAAAAGATCTACCAATCTATTAATAAGCATCAATAGTACTACAAAAAACACCTGAAATAACAAATCGCAGCGATGCAGATGTGGGGGCTGGGGGGAGCAGCGGTGGTGAGCTGTTGGGCTCCCACGGGCCTTTGGTTTGGGGCGGGTTGGAGGTGCTGATTTGGTGACAACGACGGTGAAAGTCGGGCGGCCCTGGGCTGTAGATCTTGTGGGGGCTGGCCTCGATCTACTCGTGGCGGGTGGTGGAGCATGGATTTTTTCTGACATGACCTGATTCTGCACTTGCTATCGCCGCTTCCCGAAGGCAAATGTTGAATGGTTAACTTACCTTGCGGGTATTATGCTATCGGAGAAACATGAGGCGAGTCACTGACAACTGCTGAATTCGTATCGGTTTTGTTATTCCTGGCAAATCAAATTTGCCACATTTTCTAACTTTGTGAACACTTTGCCGGACTAGCAGATATGCGCCACCAAATAAGAAGAGTGAGTGAGCTCTGCTTGTGTAGGAATCGGATTTTCTCACTCACTTCTGCTAGAGAATGCCTTCATTTTCTCACAGCGGACAGATTGGCCCGCCGTAGACTCGAGCATCCGGCCGCCTGCCCGTTGTGTTGACAGGAACAGGAATCGGCGGATCATTTGATGTCGCAGTCCTCGTTTTCGAGAGAAGTTTGGTATGAGATGATGCTGCCGCTTCGCCTACACCGTTTTACCCCTACACCGCAGTCCAGCCTAGCAGATTGGTGGTGTTCGCTAGCGGCAGCGGTGCCACGAGGCAGGAGGAAGGATGTGAACTCCTTGATCATCCTGGTAGCAAGGAGCTCGTGAATTGAAAGAAATAGCAGGGTGTTCGAAAGGAGGCTTCGTTACTATGGACGGTTTGCAGAAAGATTAGGGAGGAGTGGGAGTTTTGGCGCAAAGCCAAGCTTTGTGGAGTGGATGTAAGCAATAGCGAGTAATCAGTGTTGTGTTGAAGCAGGGAACCGCCTGTGGTTGCCTTGGCTCGGACTGAATCTTGTAAATTTGCTTCTTCTATCTTAATAAAGAAGACACGAAACTCTCTTGCGTGTTCTTGATTCTCGGCGAAGGCGTGGCCCTTAGGGATGCCTCTCCTGTAGGAGAGGGAGTCACTTTATTCAATGTCTGCTCAGTTTATTTTCCTTTCAAGAAATCGGCTTCTGTCAAATGCTAACCGAAATAGGCGCCTAGAATGAACAAACCGAGTTGTAAACCACCAAGTCAATATATTTTAGCGAGAACTTGACGAAACATAGGCTATTCTATCATCTGTATCAAGCCATTGTTTGGACTTCCCAATTTCTAAGTCACAATTCGAATTTTAATAAAGGGACTATGTGCATCCAGGTGAACAATATCTGTTTCCGTATAGTATACCACCATGATTTTGCTATAATGAGCATTCCAAATTTTAGTTTGCACGTCAACCTGACCATTGCTTTGCACTCAGTTTCCACCCAGTTCAAACACATACATCAACCATTTGTGGTATTTCAGAATTATGAAATACAAAAAGAACTTCCCCGGTTGTAATCGTGAAGTACATGAATTTTTGATAAATCAGACCACCCACGTAAATGAATTGACAAAAAGAACCACCTCCGAGTGGAATCACCAAAAATACCATGACGGCAGGCAGGCCAGCCAAATGCCACGTGGCACTTGCCGCCACCGTACATGGCGGCATGTCAACGAGTGACGAGGCTAAAACGGACGACGGCTGGTATTGGGCCCTGCCGCCACCACCCATGGCGGCACCCTGACTCGGCGTCCTACACCATAAAAAATCACGTGTGAGTTGTGACGTCATGTCCCCTTCGCGTGTGAGCTGTGCCTGCATGCTATCTTACATTAAGATAAAAAATCACCATGTACACCATTGATCAATCAAAAATAGCTAGCTAGCTGTTTCACACAGAGCGCCTCGGCCCTCGGGTAGCGATGCATGGGTGCCAAGGCCCCGATTTTCTGCCTATCCGTGTTGCTGCTACAGTTTAAGAAAGCAAACACACACTCCGTATTTTCCGTTTCAGTCTCGCTAGGATCTCGTACACATCAACGTGCCGCCATTCCGGGTGGTGGTAGGCCCTGCCGCCACAGTATTTTTGGCGATTACACTCAAAGGTCTTACTTTTTGCCAATTCATTCACGTAGGTGGTCTGATTTAGCAAAAAATCGAAGTACAGAAGATGAAACAAATATGAAACAAGCAATACGTACTACCTGCTGCTCTGTCCAACACTATTTCAAGTACTTCCTCCGTTCCGAAATAGTTGACACGTGTTTGTCCAAATGTGGATGTATCTACACACTAAAATATGTCTAGATACATCTGTATTTGGACAAACATGAGTCAATTAATTCCGAACGGAGGAGTAGTTGAAGTGCCCATCTTCTCAGCAATAATGTATTGTACACCATGGGAAGATAAAATGTGCAAAAAAATCGTGGAGTACCGGACAAATTACGATGTGCACAAAAATATCATACAGATCACTGGAAAGCCGAATAATGAATCTTTCACAACATGGAGTCCGCTAAGTGACATACGGGTATGCTGGTCCTTGCGTTTGCTAAAATGCTGTAATAAATATAATAGAAAATAAACGTGCATCTTAGAAAGCTACCACGAAAAAAGTTTTTAGTCATCTTTTAGATAGTACTCCGTAATAATCAACTGACAACTGCCTGTACATTGCTGTGCATTCTAAATAGCAGAAATACAAGATATGAAAAAAGGAGTATAAGATTTCGACTAGGCGTCGGCTCGAAAAGAGTGATACAAACTAAAAGTAGCAAACAAATCACTGTTGTGAAGGGTCATACATATTTTTTGAAATTATAATGCTTTTTTTACCGGTTTCTTCTTTTTAAATTATATCTTGTGACATAACTTGGAAGAGAAAGGAAATATCATACCATACAAAAATCACGGAGCTAACTTGCCAAGGTCGGAAGAGTGCGTGCAATGCATAATTTTCGCTACTTTTCTATAGGTGACTGCAAGGAGGTCTCGGTACACAATTGTGCGGGAAACAACAACCACTAGTTAACAAAATTGATTTCTTATTATCTTAGCTAATTGATGCGCATCTATTGCATTTTTATGGCATTAAATATAACTAAATTCTAATCATTTTTTTACAGTGGTTGGTATTTTAGAAGCCATCCATCGACCCCGATCTAATGGTTCATTTGGTTTGTAGTCCTTTGTAAGATGTGACAGATGTGCATGCCAAGAAACGTCACCTCCAACCTGGTACTCCTACTGACGAGGGGTAGACTCATCAAGACCCATGGTTAAGGTCCCTAGGTTATGAATATGGGGGAGAGAACGTGATAGAGCTGGAAGTATCGTCGGCTGACAAGCAGGGCAAAGATTTTACCCAGGTTCAGGGCCCTCGTGTGGAGGTAACACCCTTACGTCCTGCCTGTCTGTTATTGCTTTGTGAATACGATGGTTACAAGGGTCCCGGCGAGATGTCGATCTCGCTAGGGTTTTGGTGGCTCTGAAAGTATGTGGTCTGGTTCGATGGCCCTCCCAGTTCTTAAATAGTAGGCTGGGTCTCGGGTGTTCGTAACCGACTCGATTTACAAGTAAAGAAACTCTAAACCGACTATGGCTTCGCCAGCTTGGAGGATACTCCATCTTGTTGGGCCTCCCTTCATGGGCTTCATGTAGGCTCTGATAGTTGGGCCTAGTCGATACGTGCACCAGGTACCCTCACGGTAGGGTACCCAATAGGCATACCCATGTCAGTAGCCCCGAGTACTTGTCTGATTCGAAGAGTCGGGCATGGACTCACACATTATGCTCGTTTGTATCATATAATTTGGAATTCCTATATGAAATAGCACATGTTGGCTATGCCGAGTGTTTCATCGACTATGATTTTTTGCTTATGATAGTCAAGGGATATTAGCTTAGCAGGCCCAGCACACACGACGGATCGGGGCCAGTTAACTACCTTTCGGGCAAAACCATACTAGCTTTCAATCAAACTCGAGTCCCCGGACTCGAATCTGGAACAAACTGGACAGACTCGAAACGGCCGTTGAGGTCTTATTGAATCGAACTGCAGTATAATTTTGAATCAACCCAACACGTCCGTCGGGGATAATTCATCATGTCTGCTGACACGGAAAATTTAAGGATAACGCTGCTGGAGCGGTCCTTAGCCCAGCTCGACTGATCGGTGGGTCTTACCTTTGCACTATGCATGCAGCATCCAAAGACCGTCGGATCAACTCGGGAATATTTTGAGTGCGATTTTGCTTATGAACTGAGTCGAATAATATATCGACTGATACTTTTGCCATTATTCTATCGGGTGCGCGCATCCAAAGACCGTCGGATCAACCCATTTGATCAAGCTCCGCGAGCAGGGTGTCTCCCACCCACGGAGCAGCTCACCGTCCGCGCACCGTCGCCCAAGGAGGTACTCCCTGAACCACGCGCCAACGAGCGTGTCTGTTTTACGGAGTTTTTGCCTAGGGGCTTCTCGCTTCCCCTCCACGACTTTGTTCGTGGCCTCCTTTTTGCCTACGGGGTGCAGATCCACGATCTCACCCCGAACGGTATTATGCATATTGCGTGTTTTATCACGCTGTGCGAGTGCTTCCTTGGCGTCGCACCCAGCTGGGCGCTATGGAAGACAATATTCATGGTGCGACCCAACAGAGGAGGTGGTCGCACCTACCCCGTGGGCGGCTGCGGCATCCAGGTGCGCAGCGACACCCGCTATTTCCGCCTGAAGACCGTCGACTCCGCGCAAGGCTGGAGGAAAGGGTGGTTTTATGCGAGTGTCGAGCAAGACGGAGTCGCCACCTTCTCGACTGCGGCTTACGTCAGGACCAAGGCGTGGGATCACCAGCTCTCAGCCGAAGAAATGGAGGAAGCACGCCCTTTGCTGACTCGAATCGACGGAATGCTGGACAAGGTTACGGGCCTTCACTTGATCGCCACCTTTGTAAAGAGGCGAGTGTGGCCACTCCGCGCCCGGCGCACCCCATGTGGGCGTATGAGCGCGAGTGACTCCACTCGGATGAGCCCAGAGGAGCTGTCAAGGAACGAGCTTGTGACGCACGTGCGGCACATCACCAGCCTGACGACAGCCGACCCTTGCAACATCGATTGTCCCGTCACGCCATACGGGGCGGAAAACCCTTTGCTTGAGGTATGTCTGTAGTTTAAGAGTTTGCAACTCGTATGCTGTGCGTTTGTTCGATTCTTGCCTCTGACTTTGCAATTTGTAATGTATGCGATGCAGGGCCACTTGACTGCCACCTCTCTTCCCCCTCTGCCGGAAAATGGTGAGACTGAAGAAACTCAGGTGCAGGTGGTGGACCCGAAAGGGGATCAGTCGCCCATCCCTTCAGCCACCACTTCGCATGTGGAGGAGGACCAGGAGGAAGCAGCAGAAGAGGTCCAAACTGAAGAAAAGGCCACTTCTGACCAGGAAATCGACAACGCACCACCGAAGCGGCGTCGACTGGCCAAGAAAGCGCCTTCTGCTGTGAGTTCACCCGCGAGGGGGCAGTGCTTGGAGGATGACGAGGAATCAGGCTCACTACCTGTTTTCCAAGCCGCTCCTTTGCGTGTGTGCTCGACAAGCTCCACTCCCCTTCTTCAGTCGAGCGGTACCCCAGCCTTTGGAGGCCCAATTTTTGGCGACTCTGAAGATGAGGAAGATGAGGAGCACAGGTATGCACCTTTTGCTTTTGTTTTTAAGAATTCTCTGCTGCTGCATATTTGTGCTAATCTTGTCTCTCCTTTTTTGTGCCACTCGCAGCGCTGAGAATGATCCGCCTGCATCTCCTCCAGCCGAGAGAGTACCGACTACGGAGCATCTGGATGTCTCTCCGGATGCGCCAGAGGTTGCCAAGCCGATGGCCACCGATGCTGTTGCTGATGCGGCCAAGGTGGCACCTCCAGAAGTCGGGACATCAGTCGCGGCTCCTGAACCGTGGATGAACCATGTAAGTACCTTTTTGCCTGACCCGTTTAGTTTGGGACTGTGGGAGTTAGAAATTTTGCTGAATTCGTGTGCTTGCAGCCCTTCTACCACACCTTGGCAGATTCTGCCAAGGCTTATGTCCAGGTGGAGAGGAGAGGGATACCATGCGCGCCGAGCTAGAGCGGCTCAGCCGTGAGTTCTCCTTTTTGCTGTTGTTTGCTGAGGTTCTTTTTGCCATGCCTGACTTTGTCGAGTATTGAATGTACGTGATTTTGCTGGACCAGGCGAGAAGAAGGAGCTGGAGGAAGCACTCGCCGCACAGCGCGCTGAGTCAAAGAAGGAGCTAGACGCCGCCATGAACTCAGCCGCCACACGCGAGCGAGGGTATGCTGACCAGCTCGTGGTACTTGCGCAGGCCATGGGAGGTGAGTATTCTCTTTCTCCTTTTGATATTACGACGCAGCTGTAGAGTGCCATGAAATGACTTTTGCCCTTTTGTGACTTGTGTAGAAGCTGTTGGCGCACCGGCCTCTGCAGATGCGTCGAGTGGTGACCTTCCGCTGGACCAGGTTGTGGGCGGCCTAGGCGCCGTATGCACCCAGGCGAAGGACGCACTCGCCAAATCGGCGAGTACACTTGGCGCTGTATACAAGGTGGTGTTCCCGACTGGCGTAGTGCCGTCGACGGCGGACGACTTCGCCGACGTGTTTGGCCCCGGGACGTCCACCATGGCGGATTTCGCTCGCGCCAACACGGTACGCGGATCCGAGTCCACCATCAAGCTTCTTATGGGACATGGGATAGATTGCGACTACGAGGCAGCACTGTCTGCGTTCCCTCGGAAGCCAGATGGGAAGCCCATTTCTCTGAAGGGGGTGAGCGGAGCCGCCGCGCGACTGGCCGAGGTTTTTATGACCACCATGGAGCGCCGGGCAGTCGAGACTGCCACTCGTCTGCTTAGGAAATCGAATTCTTAGGTTTAGGGTAGCTGTACCCTTTTGTTTTTTTTATGCCTTGTAATGATACCTTCTGAACTGCGCGAGTCTGCGCTTTGTTTGTGCTACCTTGTTTATGCAAATAGTCTTTTGCTAATGTCTTTCACTCGAGGAGTTGTATGCTTATGACCTGAGTTTTTGCTTCTGACACAAACTTTGTGTTTGTGATTATGCTCTTTGAACAGTCACGAGAACCTGCTACTGCGACTAGTTCCTCGCAGGCTCCAATCACCACCCGATCCCAGGGTCAGGTGGTAAATGATGCCAAGGTGATGGAGTTTATGAAGGCCAAATTTGTGAGAATGGAGCAAGATCTGAAGGACGCCCAGGCTGAGCTGAATCGATTGAGGGCGAGACCCGCGCTGTCCACCCAACGCGAGGATTATGTGCTTGGCGAAATGGAGCTTGTGAACAGGCAACTCGAATGTGAGTATGATCTTTGCCTTGTTTACATTCGTGTGGCTATTCTAACTTGTATATTTTGCAGGCTTTGTTGACAATTTCCAAGCGGAAAAGGCTCGCGTTGAAGAGCGTTTGGAGAGTGCAGTTGACCACCCCACGACTGGGCGTCAACACTTTTGGCTTCATAGGTACCATGCCCGCATACTCGCCACCTTGAAGGATCGCGCCTGGCGAAGTGCAGAACTGCTGGAGTTATGCCGGGCGGCGTTTATTCGCCTGAACGAGACTCTTTTTCCTGCGGGGCCACAACCACAAGGGATCCGTGCTTTGTTGAACATCTTCCGTCAAACAAATCCCATTCGAGAGTTGCTGTCTCAGAGACTTGTGATTGGAGCCAACGCTGCAATGGCGTATGTGCGTAGTCGAAGACCAACTTTGGTGTTGCGGCCACCCGCAACCGGAGTGACCCTGGACCAGGGAGATCTGGACGACACCATTAGTGCTGCGGAGACGCTGATTGAGCGCACTCACGCCCAGCTTTGTGGCCCGGAGCTGCCCATAAAGGACGAGCCCGAGGAGTAGAGTAGATTGCGAGTGCAATTTCGACTCTTTGTAGATGAATATTTGATTGTATATCTTGATTTTTTGCCCAGCCCCCGAGCCATTTGAGTGGGGTTTATGAGGTATGTGTTGATTGTGAAGCAACAACTGTGCAGCCCCCGAGTATTCGAGTGCGACTGCATAGTTTTTGTTGTCTTCGTTGGATCCTTGTTACGCAGCCCCCGAGCATTCGGGTGCGGCTAAGGCATTGTGTTTCTGCAAGAGCGAGAGCTCATTTGATCGATAACACAGCCCCCGAGGGTTTCGGGTGCGGTTAAGGTATGAATTATGCGGGTAGTAACCACAAAGAAGTCGAAGGAACATTGATTTTATTCCTCTTTTGAATGTTAGGCTGCAGGCCGCCTCATTAAAAACCTTCCAGTCCCCTTAGGTACCCTGGTAAGGAAAAGAGCGCGTCTGAAACCTGCAGCCATCCGACATATAGCCTATTACATTGTATGACTGTGAGCACTTTATGCGTAGAAACGGCGCAGGTGCGCAACGTTCCAGGGATTATGAGAAAGTTCTCCTGTCTTCGCGTTCTTCAGTCGATATGCGCCTCCACCAAGGACCTCCGTGATGATGAAGGGACCCTCCCATGGGGAAGCGAGCTTGTGCACCTTCTTTTGCTTCAGTCGAAGAACCAGGTCGCCAACGACGAAGGACCTGGTGCGCAGTCGACGGCTGTGGTAGTTGCGAAGGTCCTGCTGGTAAACAGCTGTGCGGGCCAAGGCCGTGTCGCGCGCCTCATCGAGCAAGTCGACTGCGTCTTCGAGTGCTTCTTCCGCGTCTTCTTCATTGTATGCTTCAACTCGTGGCGCATTGAACCTTACATCTGATGGCAGAATTGCCTCTGCACCATAGACCATGAAGAATGGGGTGAACTGCGTAGAAGTGTTGGGAGTTGTGCGTAGGCTCCATAGCACAGATGGTAGTTCTTCGACCCAAGCACCCGCAGCTCTTTTGAGTGGCACCAGGAGGCGCTTCTTGATCCCACTCGTCACAAGTCCGTTGGCCTTTTCGACTTGGCCATTGGATTGTGGATGTGCCACGGATGCGTAGTTGAGCGTAATGTCTTGCTCTTTGCAAAAAGTTTTGAATTCCTCAGCCGTGAAGTTTGTGCCATTATCAGTGATGATACTGCTTGGGACACCGAATCGGTATATGATGCTCTTTATGAAGTTGACCGCCGTAGTAGCAGTCGAGTTTGTGATGGGGACCGCCTCGATCCACTTTGTGAACTTGTCGACTGCCACCAGTAGGTGAGTATGCCCGCCATGCGATGACTTTTTGAGTGGCCCAACCATATCGAGCCCCCATTGGGCGAAAGGCCAGGCCAACGGTATGGTCTTCAACGCCGATGCGGGTGCGTGCGGCTTTGTTGCGAATTTCTGGCAGCCGACGCACCTTTTGACTATGTCCTCCGCGTCCTTGAGTGCTGTAGGCCAGTAAAACCCTGCTCGAAAGGCTTTGGCTACGAGTGATCGACTGCTGGCGTGGTGCCCACAGGTGCCTGCATGAATGTCTCGAAGTATGGCTTGACCATCTTCGAATGCGATGCATCTTTGGAACATACCTGATATGCTGCGCTTGTATAGCTCGCCGTTAATGACGGTGTATGCTTTTGACCTTCGAGTCACGCGCCGGGACTCGGTTATGTCATCTGGTAGCTCGCCGCGGAGTATGTAAGCCAGAAAAGGTTGAGTCCAAGTTGGCTCAATGAGGAGTACCTCGACTGGGGGGTCCTCTGTGCTAGGCGCTTTGCTTTTGGCTGGCGTAGTCGACGGAGGAGGCTCTCGTTTCTCCTTGATAGATCTGTGTTCGATGCGCTCGAGGAAGACACCAGGTGGAGTTTGTGCGCCAGTTGAGCCAAGATTGGCTAGCATGTCTGCTTCTTCGTTACTTTCCCTTCCTATGTGCCTCAACTCACAGCCATCGAAGCTGCCCTCCAGTGTGTTGTACAGGTCGCGATAAGCGATCATGTTGTCCGCGATTGCGTCGCAGGCCTTCATTGTTTGCTGCACCACGAGATTGGAGTCGCCGTAGATCATCAATCGAGTGCACCCAAGTGCTTTTGCCATCCGCATGCCATGGATCAGAGCCTCGTATTCAGCCTCGTTATTGGAGGGTAGTTTGAATCCCATCTGCAAAACATAACGTAGCTTGTCCCCTTTTGGTGATATGAGGATGACGCCTGCGCCTGCGCCTTCGTGTTTCTTGGACCCATCGAAGTACATGGTCCAGGAATTGGACACGTCTGGTGCTCCAGGTAATTGGGCCTCTATCCACTCGGTTGTGAAGTCGGGTAGGACTTGTGCTTTGATAGCCTTCGGGTGCTCGTACTTGATGTCTCTTGGAGCCAGCTCGATGAGCCATTTTGCGACTCGACCCGTTGCATTGGGGTTTGTGAGGATATCACCGATTGCTGAGTTACTTACCACGGTGATCGGGTGCTCGGTGAAGTAGTGTGTCAACTTCCTTGAGGACATGAATACAGCGTATGCCAGCTTTTGATAGTGCGGGTACCGCTGTTTTGATATGGAGAGAACCTCGCTCAGGTAGTAGACTGGACGTTGTATGCTTTGGATGTGCCCCTCCTCCATGCGTTCGACTACCAGTACGGTGCTCACCACCCTGTTTGTAGCCGAGACATACAGGTAGAGTGGTTCCCGTTCCTTAGGTGCGACGAGGATCGGAGGGCTTGTGAGGATCCGCTTGAGATCTGTGAAGGCTGCTTCAGCTTCTGGCGTCCACTCGAACTTGTCCGCCTTCTTCATCAGTCGATAGAATGGTAGAGCCTTTTCACCCAGTTTGCTGATGAATCGACTGAGCGCTGCTACTCGTCCTGCTAGTTTCTGCACATCGTGAAGCTTTGAAGGCCTTTGCATTGTGAGGATGGCCTGTATTTTCTCCGGGTCTGCTTCGATTCCACGGGCAGAGACTAGGTACCCTAGGAGCTGCCCGGCTGGAACGCCGAACGTGCACTTCTTAGGATTGAGCTTGATATGGAAGCGTTTGAGGTTTGCGAACGTCTCCCTCAAATCGTCGAGTAGTGTGTGTTCTTCCCTTGTGGTAATGACAATGTCATCCACGTAGACCTGGACGTTGCGTCCGATTTGCTTTTTGAGGCAGTCCTGCATCATGCGCTGGTATGTTGCACCCGCGTTTTTGAGCCCAAAGGGCATAGTTGTGTAGCAGTAGACCCCGAGTGGGGTTATGAACGCCGTTTTTTCTTCGTCTTCTTGCTTCATCCTTATCTGGTGATAACCTGAGTAAGCATCCAGAAAGGAGAGTCGTGCGCATCCGGCGGTGGAGTCGACGATCTGGTCGATTCGGGGTAGCGGGAAGTGATCCTTTGGACAGCACTTGTTCAGCGCTGTGAAGTCCACGCACATCCGAAGGATGTCTGTATGCTTCTTCTCTACGAGTACGGGGTTGGCCACCCATTGTGATTTCTTGATTTCCCTAATGAATCCTGCTGCGAGTAACCGGTCGACTTCAGATTCGACTGCGGTTCGCTTTGGGCCGGAGATTCGACGCATCGTTTGCTTGACTGGCTTTGCATCTGGAAACAATTGGAGAGAGTGCTCGGCGAATTCCCTGGGAATACCTGGCATGTCGGCTGGACACCACGCAAATATTTCCCAGTTCTCACGGAGGAATTCGACGAGCGCGCCTTCCTATGCGATAGGCAGGCTCGAAGATACGTTGACTGTCTTGGACGGATCGGTCGGGTGCACCTGATGCGACCTTGTGTCATTTGTAGCATTGAAGGATCTGTCGACTGCCAACTTCTTATGCTCCGGAAGGAGTGTGCGGTCGTTGGAAATCGCCAGGTCGGCGAGTGATTCTTCCACCCCGAACATCTCGGAGATTTTGCTGAACTCGCGGTCGCAAGCATCGGACCTTTGAAAGTTTCCACGGACAGTGATGACTCCCTTTGGTCCTGGCATCTTCAGCGTGAGGTACGCGTAGTGTGGCACCGCCATGAATCGAGCAAACGTCGGGCGACCAAGAATAGCATGGTATTGTGATTTCCAGTCGACGACCTCGAACTCAATCGACTCTGTCTTGAAGTGGCTTTTGTCCCCGAACGTAACGTCGAGTTGTATGGTGCCTTCTGGGCTAATTGCTTTGCCAGGAACGATACCGTGGAAGGTATTTGAAGATTTTGGGAGGTTTTCGACTGACCTGTTCATTTTGCGGAGCGTGTCCGCGAAGATGATGTTTATGCCGCTGCCTCCATCCATGAAGACCTTGGTCATGGCGTAGCCTCCTATTTGCGCGTCGAGTACCAGAGCCGCGTGCCCTGGTCGAACTACAGCTGGGGGATGATCCTCTCGACTGAAGCTTATGATGGTTTCCGATCCCTTCAGAAATTCGGGCACGGCAGGAGGTGCCATGACAGCCATGTTCACCTGTCGAGTGATTAGCTTTTGCTGCCTGTTGGAGGGGCGACCCTTTTGTATCATGTACATCTGCCCGTGGGGCTGTGGATATTGATCATCTTCCGCCCGTAGTACGGGTTGTATGGCACCTGCGATGTTTGCGCCTGGAGCAGGCTGTGGTGGTGGTTGCGGTGGCGGCTGTGGCGCCATGAGAGCGGGCACAGCGTTCGGCTGTGGTACGGGTGCAGGCGTGGGCTGAGCAGGTGCTGGGCCGTACCTCTTGAGTCGTATCATGTAGTCAGTCGCCATTTGGTCGAATTCCCTGCAGTTCCTTAGGGTGTGATTGGAGCGTAGTTTTCCGTCGTCCCCCTTGAAGAGGTGGAATCTGCACCAGTCGTCCATCTTTTCCTCGAATGACCGCTCGGGTTTTGCGTCGCTGCGTTTGCGCCATTCTTGCCTTTTGTAGCTGTCGCTCCGCTGCTCGCGATCTCGACTGTCCCGTCGATCATCCGAGCGTCGATTGCTTCTATCTTGGTCCTCCCGGGGTTGTGTGTATCCAGCCGCCATGAACTCGGGTCTGTTATCGTCGTAAGGACGTTTGGAACGTTTGCGCCTGCGATCTTCTCTGTATGAATCTCTGCGGCCTCGACTGCCGCTTTCGTAGTTGTCGCGTGGTGGGGAAGCACGGGATCTGCGTACAGAATCCTCTCCATCTGCCCACTCAGTCGCAACTTTGATGAGGTCAGCCAGGGAGGTTGGCTTTTCACGACCCAGTGCCTCTTTGAAGTCCTTCCTGGCGAGACCTTGTATGAAGGCATCCATGGCCCTGTCTTCTGACACTTTGCCAACCGAATTGCGTATTTCGGTCCACCGCCGTATGTATGATCTCAACGACTCGTCTGATCGTTGAGTGCATGCCCTTAATTCTTCGAATGTCTTCGGGCGCTCACATAGAGGCTCGAAGTTTTTGATGAAGTCTCTGCGGAAATCGTCCCACGAGTCGTATGATGATGGAGGGAGCGCCTTGAGCCAGTCGCGGGCAGTTCCTTCGAGCATGAGTCGTATGTACTGCATCGCCGTGGTGTTCGTGCCACGCTGGCATGCCACGGCGAGTCTGTAATCTTCTAGCCACCCGGAAGGTTCTTGGCGACCGTTGTACTTGGGTTGTTCGCCTGTCAACTTGAACCCTTTGGGCATCCGCGTCCCACGGATGCGTCGAGTGAAGCACAATGCTCCGCATGGCTCTGGTTCACGATCAGAGTATGAATCGCTGCTATAGGATCTTCGAGATCTGCTTCTGCTGGACCTGTGCCGGCGCGTGCTTCTCCTTCCTTCATCCGAGTGGTGGCTGCGACCACTGCGATGATGTGCTGCGTGTCGTGAGTCGACTATGTCGCGATCGCGATTCCTTGCTGGAGTTTTGTCTTCTGGCTGTATAGCCTTGCCGCTAGAGCTAGCGATTTGAGTTGTTGGCGATGCAGGGCTGCGTTAGGGTCATTCGCCGGAGGTTGCATTGCCTTGAGGTAAGCACCTACGGAGAATAATGCACCCGCAGCAGTTTTGGGCACTGGGATTCCGTTAGCGTCCTCTGTCATGAACGACAGGTTACGGGTGATTGCTACCCTTTCATGTTCTGGAAGGCTTGCCAACCGCGACCTAGGTCGTGGGGTTGGTTGCATTGTGGACCCGAGGGATTGCTCCCTTCTTCGGGCACTCGAGAGGCTGGCTTGCCTTTTGCGCTCTTCGAGCGTCGCTCGGTAGTTTTGCAGTCGAATTGACTCCTGCCAGTTGAAGTACTGGAAGGTCAACATCTCCTCTGGGGTGGAATTTGGTGGCATCATTGTGCACTCCTTTATGACTTTATCTGCTTTTGCTGCCATCTCCTCCGTGATTGTCAAGGTTGTGACCCCATCCGGCATGGTTACCGTGCATGGGAATTGTGCAGGCCTGCGAGCGGCTGCGTCTGCGGATGATTCTGCGGAGAAGGCCACGTAGACCTGATGGGGCGTGACCCGTGGACAGGTGTATGTGCTGTCGATTCCAGTCATGGACTCGACGTCGCCGTCGAGGCTCATGTCAGAGCCAGTATGTTCATCGAGTAGATCTTCGAGGCGAATCTCGTTGTCGATGTGCTCATCGCCTATGCTCATCTCGGTGTTGGCGAAACCATTATGGATTTCTGAGTCGAGGTTGGTGTTGGTGAAGATCTCCGAGTCGACGTTGCTGTCGTTATGAATCGCGGGCTCGTAGAAGTCATCGAGGGAGATCCCGCAGTCGAAACTCTCGTCGAGTGGTAGGTTGAAGTCGACGTTGCTTGTGCGGTATGCTGATTCTGCCTCCTCGCCTTGGAGTTCCGTCATCATGAACCTGTCGATCTCGCCGGTCGACATGGTTGTTGCGGGCGAGCAGGCTTCAGGAATCGACGACGGGGCGAGCGCAGTGACGGAGCAGTCGAGTCGCGCCTCGAGTGCGCCAGTTGTTGCGGATCTGTCGAGTCCTGCGTGCCAAGATTGTTTACGAAAAAATTGAATGCTCCAACAGTTAAACTCAAACCTGATTCAAGGCCGGAAAACGCCTCCTGAAGCTCCGGCGAGTGCGGATTGAAATTCATTGGAAGAGCAGATGCGCTTTTTGCAGGTGAAGCGGGCAGGCTGCCGCTTTTCGAGTGGATCGGCGAGTCGCCGTGTGTCGCCTGGATCGGCGAGTTGCTGTTTGCTGACATGGCCGGCGAGTTGCCGTTTGCAGATGAGATCGGCGAGTTGCCGTTTGCTGGTGTGATCGGCGATTTGCCGTTTGCTGTTGGGACCGGCGAAACTTCGAGTCCAGCGCTATTCTTTCCCACAGACGGCGCCACTTGACGAGGGGTAGACTCATCAAGACCCATGGTTAAGGTCCCTAGGTTATGAATATGGGGGAGAGAACGTGGTAGAGCTGGAAGTATCGTCGGCTGACAAGCAGGGCAAAGATTTTACCCAGGTTCAGGGCCCTCGTGTGGAGGTAACACCCCTACGTCCTGCCTGTCTGTTATTGCTTTGTGAATATGATGGTTACAAGGGTCCCGGCGAGATGTCGATCTCGCTAGGGTTTTGGTGGCTCTGAAAGTACGTGGTCTGGTTCGATGGCCCTCCCAGTCCTTAAATAGTAGGCTGGGTCTCGGGTGTTCGTAACCGACTCGATTTACAAGTAAAGAAACTCTAAACCGACTATGGCTTCGCCAGCTTGGAGGATACTCCATCTTGTTGGGCCTCCCTTCATGGGCTTCATGTAGGCTCTGATAGTTGGGCCTAGTCGATACGTGCACCAGGTACCCTCACGGTAGGGTACCCAATAGGCATACCCATGTCACCTACTCTACTTACCTCTCCCCCGAGGGCGGCTGGGAGATCAAGGACGATTATCTGTAAGGTCAGTTCTTCATCAACAACATATTTTCAACAAAGCGTTATTAATTGAAAAATAATCCAGTAAAAGTCAATGCAAAAAAATGACGACTAAAACTTTTTTTTAAATTCTGAATCAGTTTTGTACAAAAAAAATCTGTGATCTAATAGGAAAACAAGCTAAAATGGGTATATACGGCTTGCATCGCCTTATGACGCCATAGTGTGTAGTTACTACTATGACTAGCAAATCCTCTTTCCCATGGACAAGGTCGTATCATAAAACAAAGACAATTATAGTGATAAACGGCAAGGTAAAAAACTAAGACAACTTAATCTTAAAGGCTTCCAAATAATTTGTGATAAACATGCATGTTTATGAAAATTCCTATGTACCTAATGACCTATATACTTGATTTCTTATACCTCCATAAAGTGTCATATAATTGTTGAATTCAGCTTTATCTATATCAAGCATCATGGAAAAATACCGAGTGTGATAACTGAGACATATTAAATAGGTGTGCCAGTGCAACAACTACGAAATATTTTGTATTAATTGCATTGATGCATTGGCTCCTCACATCTAAATCTGATTTACACAACCTAGTTAGGGTTAGTTTTGTTTTAGGAGATTATTGCAAGCTTATGAGTTGTAGTATAAAGAGAGTTAATTTGCATTGTAATGATAATCTCACGCCAAACTTGATTTTGATGACATAGTGACAATGTTAATCTCTTTCTCACTGCCTGCTTTCTTATAGATTTTGTTTTGTTATGACTGGTATAACCAAATCTTCGAAATAAGGAAGGGCCAACCAGAACAAACTGTCAAAGAACATGACCAGAGGTCGTCAATTCTGAGAGGTGCCTTCAGTTGTTACTGACCTTGACATAAATTTGTTATCTATGAGACTATCAAGGAAAAAAGGCAAATGCATATTAGTATACTCCAAAATGATATTGCCCTATATTTTTTTGGATCTGGTTAATAAATGACTAAATGTGGTTGATGTGGTTAGGGCTTGCGAGTATCCAAGACAAGGAGATGAATGGATAAGAAAAGTCGGTGAATATATCGCCGACTCGACATTAGTCGCAAAAGATTTGACATGTGGCTGCTTAAACCTGTGATATGACCCCTTCTTGTAATTAAGCTAGATGTGCTGACTTGTCTGTATGATGAGGCATTATCCTTTGAGTAAGTGCAGGTTACGTTTATTTTCTGGAATAAGTTCACTTGACTAATTTTATACTCATTATCCCATGCCTTTGTTTCGGATGGGAGAGAGAGTTTATGGCCACATATCAGCATTTGTGGCCAGAGAATCAAGTGAACTATTTCAGAAAATATGGTAGCCTACACTTACTGACATGATAATACCTCATCATACAAACAAATCAGCACATCCAACTTACTAGAAGGGTTCATATTTGTATATCATGATACCGTCAGGTTTAAGAACTCAAGGGTCAAATCTTTTGCGTCTAATGTTGAGTCTGCGATATATTCACAAAATTTTCTTATCCATTCATTTCCGTATCTTGGATACTCGCAAACCCTGACCACAATGAACCACATTTAGTCATTTTTTAACTACATAAGAAAAACTATAGGGCAATATCACTTTAGAGTATACTAACCTGACTTTGCCTTTTTCTATGGCAGATACATATTTATGTGAAGTTCAGCAACAAATAAAGGCACCTCTTGGAATGGACGACCTCCAGTGACAAATCTATGACAATTTGTTCTAGTTGACCCTTCCTTATTTCAAAGATCTGGGTATACCATTTATACCAAAAATTATCTCTATAAGCAACCATGCAGTAATGAGAAGATAAACATTTTCAATATGGCATCAGAATCAAGTTTGGCGTGAGATTGTCATTACAATGAAAATAAGCTCTCTTTATAATAAAAATCATAAGTATGCCCCTCAAGTTAATGATTTATATGCTAACAAGAAAGATGTAATCAAAAAATTACTAACGTTCTAAGCCTCGCCAACAACAGAATTTATGAGGTTGCAACAATCTCGGAACACCAAACTAACCATAACTAGGTACTGCAAATCAGATTTAGAAGTGAGAAGATAATGCATAAATGCAATACAAAAATGATTCCTAGTTGTTGCACTGTCACACCTATTTAATATGTCTTCATTACCACTCTCAGGATTTTTCCATTATGTTTGATATAGATAGAAACTGAATTCAAAACAATTATGACACTTTCTAGAGGTAGACGAATCAAGTATATAGATCATTAGATACATAGAAAGTTGCATAGACATGCATACTTAACACAAATATTTGGAAGCCTTTAAGATATCTTAGTCTTCGCGCTAACTTCGTACGATGATATCTCGTTGCCAATTTGTAGACATATAAATAAAAATGTGATGTTCTAAAGATATTTGCAGAATTTTGTTTCAGAAAGTTAACTAGCATAAGATAAATAACGGTATTGTGTGCTTTCCGTGACTACCTCGCCAAATAAGCGCAGAACTCCAAAAAATTAATAGCGGGGCCAACATATTCAGAATGTTGTGCTACACCTGCAAAACAAGTCACAAGAGTACCCCTGGGTAGATCTATATCATCCTCGAGAGCATCAGTGTTCTTAGCTCTCAACCAGGGCCATCTTATTATCAGGAGTGTCATCGACACTTGCTTTCCGCTTCTTGCCAGGATGTACCATTGGCCCCGTCGGCGCCTCCCCTTTCTTCTTCCTGCCAAACAAAACCAAATAAAAAGATCTATCAGCACACATCAAAAATCAATAATCACTTGTTATAATCACCAACTTCAGATGACTCATCACTTGCAATAGCTACAATTGCAAAAAATCCAACACTGGGAAATTCCAAGATCTCCTTCTACAACACCTTGTCTGCAATCTTAGAGTACCTGTTAACCAAAGAGTACCATCAAGAAACTAACCTAGACAATATTGCTTACCACATCCTCTAAGAAAAGCAGAGAGGAAATTATTCACCTGTTGTGCATTCATCTCTTGCAGTATTTCAGCACAATTGCACACATACTTTGCCCAAAGTTCAAAGTTGATCACAACACTTGTCTGAATCTGGTGGTCCTAATTAACGCGTGCAATACATGGATGTCATTAGCATATTATCTTAAAAAGTAGTCTAATCTAAGAACATAAGATAGTTTTTTCCAAGTACATAATCTTTTCACGGAAACTCAAAGGTGTACCATACGCGAGAGGGAGGAGGAACTCACCTGGTGACTGCAGATGGCGTCTCCCTATGTTAGACTAGTATATATACTCCTAATCCCCTAAATATAGGAGAATCAAATATTTGTGATCTCCCATTTATGGCTAAGATTATGTAGGATGGCATGTAATTGTCTAAATAATTAACACTCAATGAAAAGGCCCAGGTGTGGTCTATTCCGGGTAAGTAGGCTTTTGTGCAAAGTCCTACGCCACCTTCGAGATGAGCCGCTCGGTGAGGATGGTGAAAAGCGATAAAACTGACCCTCAGACGAAACTTCACCATAAAATGAATTTATTTAAAAATATATTTTGAATCTAACCCTTTTTTGGTAGCGCATATCCAGGGGGCGCTGCATTCCACATTGAAGCACCCAGGATTGGGGCGATATGTTCTTACCAACGTGGCAACACGCCGTCGTGAAAATCGCAAGTTAGGGCCTGTTTGATTCGCAGGATAGGAAAAATGCAGGAATAGGAAAACCGCATGATTGTAATGTCATGCCCACCTCAATCCTACATGATTTCACATGCATCAATCTTTGTTTGATTCCATCACGGGAAAAGTAAAGGATTTTGAAAAAGAGGTGTGAGTGGATGTTAGAATTCCTATAGGAACTAGTGTAAAGGATTCCTTAGGAAAAAATCCTATGGGAATTAATCCTATGAATCAAACAAGTTGGATAGGAAAAATTTCTAAGGATTTGAATCCTACAAGATTCCTATGCAAATCCTTTTAATCAAACAGGCCCTTAAGTGTAGCGCCGTAGGCTGCAACGCTAACCTCTTCAGGGTAGTGCCCTTGTTTGGAGTGCGACCCTCTAAAATATGTTATTTCAAACCCCTTTTAACTTTTGATTTGCAATTTGCGATTTCAAATGACATGATTATTATTTCTATGGGTCACAAATTAAATTATCTTTCCAACGCTACCAATCTCATGGTGGTTAGACCCGTAGATAATTTCACGAATTATTTGTCTTTGAATGTAGACTATTACGGAAACATGGTTGTGAAAGAAAATTTTGTCAAAAATCTAGAACAAGAGGTTACCTTGAAGAGCCAAATAAGCACCCATTTTGACGACGTTTCACCCATATTTTGAACTATGCTTTTTTCAACCAATTAACAAGTTTTGTGTTACTTTTTTAAAATTAATTTGATGCTTAGTATTGATCAAGCAGATTTTTGTGCTATGGTAGATGATGGTAACACTTTGTTATTAATTTTGTCGTTCAACTATTTTTTGTATGTATACCAGAACGCTAGAACTATAACTCAGTGCCCTTGGTTGGTTAAAAATGTGGATGCAGATGAATTGCATGGTGAGATAACCTGTTTGCACACGAGATCATTACAATTTCCAAACCAGCTTCATGACATGGTGAACCGTGTCGCTTTGAAGTATATACGAGGCTGTGTCGCTGACTCTGAGGCTGCTGGCTGATGCACTGGTTTTTTCTAGGAGAGCCGGTGGATGATTTTGATCAGGGTGTTTGCCTCGGCCAAGTTGTGTTTTGTGCCGCGCTTAGTTCGGATCCGCCCTAGATGGCCCACCTGTATATCTCGTCGACGATCCACGCAGCAGTTTTTGCCTTCTTTTCTTGAACAAAACCCCACGAGCAGGTCACCTGCCTAAACGCCCCGCCGCCGTTTGTTTTCGATCTGCGTCTCCGGTCCGCTCGGAAGCCATGGATTTGACGGATGCCCTGCCCGACGACGCGCTCGCAAACATCCTCCGCCGCCTCTCAGCCTGTGACATCGCCGCGTCCCGCTGCGTTCGCAAGGCGTGGTGCGCCGTCGTGGATGCACATCGGCTGTTGCTCCCGCACTTCCTCCCACACGCGGTGAGCGGCCTCTTCGTCAACTACATCGACTACGAGCGCCCGCGCTTCTTCGCGCGCCCCTCGACAGAGCTGCCCGCCATCAATGGCGATCTTGGCTTCTTGCCTGGGTACAACGATGATTTTGAGCCAATCGTGGATCACTGCAACGGCCTCCTTATCTACGGTAGTGAAAAATGCGGACTGCAGTGTGAATGGAGGGGGTTTAGCGTGGTTAACCCCGCCACGAGACGGTGGGAGAGTCTCTCTTTCCCACCCCTTAATGCCAAGAACTATAACACGTACCTTGTGTTTGATCCTGCCATGTCACCGCACTATGAAGTGTTTGCGATTTCAGAGTTGGCCGAGAAAGTTATCCCAGTCCAACGAGTGCCCGGCAAGAAGCCTTGCAGCTCAGAATCATACTGGCTCACTTTGTTCTCGGATGATGAGGCACCAGAGGTCAAAGACTTGGAAGAGGAGTGCGAATATGGACCATTGGAATTGTCACCGGAACAAAATATTGAAGAGGACGGCTTACCAGCATCATCACCAATTGAGTGTAGAGGCAAGCAAGAGGATCCAGAAGATTTGGCGGAATGGCCACCATCCTCATGGATGCTAGACGTTTTCTCGTCTAGTACAAAACAATGGCAAAAGAGGTCGTTTGTCCGTGAAGGTGAGGCTTTGGAGACAGTGGCTAGTGTGCGACTAGATAGGTCGGAAGCAACATATTGTGGGCGGAGGTGGCGCTATGGTGTCTACTGGCGAGGAGCACTCTACGTGCATTGTCGTGGTGCATTTGTCGCAAGGTATGCATCGTAAAGGCTTACAGAGCTCCCTTTTGAACTCTAGCATTGGTAGTGGCTTTCTCAGGGAAATCATTCTAGTTTCTACACAAACATTGCATCATATCTAGCTCTGATACTGTTCTTAAACATATATATTTTATTTCGTAGGTTATTCTTACAGGATGGCAAGTATCAACTAGTAAAAACACCAATAGATATCGAGGAAAGCAAACGTGCACAACCTTGTCTTGGGAAATCGGAGAAGGGGATTTACTTTGCAACAGTTCATGATGAATATCTACTTCGGGTTTGGATTCTCAATGAATCAAGTGGTCAGATATCTTGGGCGTTTAAGCATCACATTGATCTTAATCCATTGGCAACGATAAATTTGAACCAGCCTAAGGGAATCGACAAAACTTGGTTCTTATATGGTGACAATAATGAAGATGGAACCAACAACATGCCCGGGGATGAGATTTTTGAATGGAACTTTGATGATGATAACGTTCTGAATATGGAAGATGATTATGAAGATTTCTACAGCCATGTTTCTATCCTTGGATTTCACCCCTACAAAGAGATTATTTTCTTAGAGGTATCATCACTTACAGGTGTGGCTTATCATCTGAATAGCTCGAAAGTCCAGTACCTCGGAAAATTACGCCCAAAGGATTATTACCGGTCATGGACAAATGGCATATATGAATCCTTTCCATACACCCCTTGCATGATTGGGCAGCTTTCAGAATGTGCTGAGATTATTCCTTCACTGGTTGGGTTGGAATGTGGAGGTTTGGGTGGAGGGGCAGGGTTGAAGATCGCAAGGTGCCACAAGTTCAGTCAGACTGATGTTGCGTGGTGCTGTTTTTGGAAAGGGCTTGAAGCCAAATTAAGTGAGAATTTCAAAGAAGTCACTAGAAAATAGGATAGCCAGATGGGACATAACTTACTCTGAATTTCGGTTTCGTAAACTTCCGTCTGGTCAATTTTTGCACGTGAACATCTTATGAGTATATTCATCATTTGGGCAAGCAGTGTTCTTTAAGTATTTGAGCATTTGGTTCAGTTAATTGTTTCTTCTTGTACGGTTTAAATAACAGGACATGTTCTTCTTTCATGTCTATTTTCCTTCACGCTGTTTGTTAATTTTAAATAATTTTGTTGGACTAACTGCTGCATACCCTGGCAACATTATTAATGAATCATAAAAGTCCCTGGTTTGGAGGATTAGTGTGTGCAGTTCTTGTGAATGATGTCTACCCTGAATTGTCAAATAGGCTTAAGTATGCAATTTTGCTTCAACGATCAACACAAATTTGGGCAAAATTAGGAACACTGTGCCGTGCATTGACACAATAACTTGGTACTCGTGAACTACTATATCATAGCCGCGCGCCTGATGTTCGGTTATGGTTCGGTTTGGGTACAGCGGAATAAGCCTGATGTTCGGTTTGGGTACTTGTGAACCTATGAGGCTGCTGGCTGATGCACTGTTTTTTTTTTTTTGACAAAATGATACATCTTTATTAACTAACAAGAAGGGTTACATCATTGATTAAAAGAGATACAATTTCAGGAGGAGGATTTTCTAACAAACGTTAGGATTAGAATACTTTGCCATCTGAGCAAGCTCATGTGCCACCTGATTAGTATCCCTGCTAGAATGCTCATACCTCACACTCACTAGCTCCTTCGCCATGTAATAACAATCATCAAAAATGGCTGCAGCTACACCTTGGGAATTACCTCCTTCCTTCATGGTTACAACCACATCATGATTATCAGAATTGATTATAACTCTATTGCATCCCAAGGATTCCGCCAGTTGAAGCCCTTGCTTCAATGCATGCACTTCAGCTGATAATGCATCATGAACATACTCGATTTTTGAGTTACATGCAGCAATAAACTGATGCACTGTTGTTTTTAAGGGACAGCCGGTGGATGATTTTGATCCGGGTGTGCCCCAGCCACGTTGTGTTCGGATCGGCTGGCTCCTGCCCTAGATGGCCCACTTGTATATCTCAACGATCCACGCAACAGTTTTTTCCTTCTTTTCTCGAATAAAACCCTGCACGAGCGGGTCACCTGCCTAAAACGCTCCGCCGCCGTTTGGTTTCGATCTCCTCCAGAAGGCCGCAGAAGCCATGGGTTCGACGGAAGCCCTACCCCACGACGCGCTCGCAAACATCCTCCGCCGTCTCTCGGCCTGTGACCTCGCCGCGTCCCGCTGCGTGCGCAAGGCGTGGTGCACCGTCGTCGATTCCCATGGGCTGTTGCTCCCGCACGCCCTCCCACGCGCGGTGCGCGGCCTCTTCGTCAACTACATCGACTACAACCGCCCGCGCTTCTTCGCCCGCCCCTCGCAGGGAGGCCCGTGATCAACGGCGATCTTGGCTTCTTGCCTGGGTACAACAATAATTATGAGCCAATCGTGGATCACTGCAACGGCCTCCTTATCTACGGTAGTGAATGGAGGGGTGAGTGGCTGGGGTTTTGCGTAGTTAACCCCGCCACGAGACGGTGGAAGCGTCTCCCACGGCTTGATGCGGAGAACTACAACCCGTACCTTGTGTTTAATCCTGCCGTGTCACCTCACTATGAAGTGTTCGCGATTCCATATGTGGCTGACAAAGTTATCCCAGTCCAACAAGTGCCCTCCAAGAAGCCCAGGAAGCCTTCCCACTCGAAAAAACTGAGACAATTCGCAGGACCATACTGCCTCACTGAGCTGTTCTCGTTGTCGGATGATGATGCACCAGAGGTCAAGGACTTGGAAGAGGAATGTGAAGATGGACCATCAGAATTGTCACCAGAACAAACCATTGAAGAGGACGACTTACCAGCACCGTCACCAATTGAGTGTACAGGCAAGCAAGAGGATCCAGAAGACTTGGCGGAATGGCCACCATCCTCATGGATGCTAGACGTGTTCTCGTCTAGTACACAACAATGGGAAAAGAGGTTGTTTGTCCGTGTTGGTGAGCCACTGGAGACAGTGGCTACTGTGCGATTGGATAATTTGGAACCAACATCCTGGGGGCCGAGGTGGCGCTACGGTGTCTACTGGCGAGGAGCGCTCTACGTGCATTGCCGTGGTGCATTTGTTGCAAGGTATAAATTTTAAAGGCTTAAGAAGTTCACGTTTGACCTCTAGCATTTGTGGTAGCTTTCTGAGGGATGTTTCTACACAAACATTGCATCATATCTAGCACTGAAAATGTTTTTATCTCAGGTTATTCCTACAGGATGGCAAGTATCAACTAGTAAAAACACCAATAGATATAGAGGAAAGCAAACATGCACAACCTTGTCTTTGGAAATCAGAAAAGGGGGTTTACTTTGCAACAGTTCAGATGATCTACTTCGAGTTTGGATTTTCAGTGAATCAAGTGGTCAGTTATCTTGGGCGTTGAAGCATCATACTGATCTTAATCTATGGGCCACGATAAATTTTGACAAGCCTAAGGGAATTGACAAAACTTGGTTCTTATATGGTGATAATGATGAAGATGGAACCAGTAACATGCTCGGGGATGAACATATTGAATGGAACTCCGATGACGACAATGTTCTGAATATTGAAGATGATTTTGAAGATTTATACAACCATATTTCTATCCTTGGATTTCACCCCTACAAAGAGATTGTTTTCTTAGAGGTATCATCATTTATAGGAGTGGCTTATCATCTGAATAGCTCGAAAGTCCAGTACCTAGGAAAATTACGCCCAAAGGATTATTATCGGTCATTTACAAATGGCATATATGAATCATTTCCATACACCCCTTGCATGATTGGGGAGCTATAAGAACTCGCTTGAGATTATTCCTTCACTGGTTCGTTGGACCTCAATGTTTGGATACAGGGGCAGGTGCAAAAGATCGCAAGAAGCCAGAGGTTCAATAACTGATGTTGCCGCGGTTTATGTTTTTGGAAAGAGCTCGAAGCACAGAAGTGAGAATGTT